>QTSX02005311.1:0-55567 GCA_014839935.2 Entomophthora muscae
CCTGCTCCCACCCATACCTTGGCTGCTTCACCGGCCTGATACTGATGGGTTTGAACGTCTACTTCCCTCAGTTGTCCCCAGTGTCCTCCCTGTGTCCCCTCCAAGCGGCCATCCAAGTTTTACACTGGATGGCATCCGGTGGTTTGTTACACCAGGATGGGAGCCAAACCTAGTTATTTAGCCCCCTCTCTCACAGTTAGACTTGGATCTGTCACAGTTCCTTTCTAACCTCATCTGAGGCTCTTCTCATGGCAGTTTCATAGATAGTTAGAAAAGCTACAATGGTTAAATTTTTTGGAGTTAAAAACTTGCTTAAAGGTAGGCTTGAAATGTGCTTCTGGAGTTGGGCCACCATTGTTGCTATTGAGTACATTTATGGGTGATGAGAATTCTGCTTCAGATTTTGAGGGGGCTGTCTAGTTTAAAGCTGGCAAACACTTTTCTCAAGATTAGTCAAGGTTTCAGAAGTACAGGAGGCCAAATTGATAATCAAGGTGGTCTGTCACTCAGTAACGTCTAGGCACTGGCCCTAAGTTGTTACTACTGTGGAAAGTTCAGCCAGCCAGGAGTTAGAGAAGGACCCATTGAGAGGCAAGGCACAAACCTGTCATTTACCAAATCAATTACTTCACTCAGCTCTTGCACGTCTTTGTTAAGCTCAGAATGATCTTTTTTCAAATGATCACTTCATTAGATAGAGCTATCAACTCCCTAGCACAATGAATACAGGGGGCTCCTGAAAGACAGGGTAACAGCCATCTTTATTGATAACCCCAGTTGAACTAACAGAAGATGCCATCACCTCACACAAGGTAGCAACCCTTGTTGTAATTCAGCAACTTGAGTAGTCAGAGCAAGCACTTAAGGATCTGGCTGAGGGGTTTTGTAGGGCAATTCTGAAGGCAAGTGGACACTCTTAACTCTCAAATGGCATCCCACAGTTCTGCTCTCTATCTGCCAAATCATCTGATGGAGGAGAAGGCAGGGCATCTGGTTTGGGTGTAGAAAGTTCATTTACTTAAGTCTGGTGTTTGGCAATGGTAGTAGCAACAGCAGCCCTTTCTTGATCAAATTCCATGTCAAGTTTTCAGAGACCTTTATCAGCAAGGGCTGCTACTTGCTTTATTAGGTTAAAGGAGTAAGCACTGAACTCATTGAGCTGTTGCACAAGTTGTTCAAATTTGGAGAGATAGGCGTTCAGAGTGGAATCTACTTGGGTGCGCCAGGGCTGTTCCAACTGGTGAAACTCATGTAGACACTCCCTGACGTACTCAGAGATGAACTGGCGCATTTTCTTAATGTAGTTAATCAAGAAGGCCTGGGAGGTGACAGAGATGTGTTAATTATCTGATACCAAAGAAAACAGGAGTGAATCCACTGCTGGTAGGCCTAAACTGATCCCAGTGATGAGTGACGGCTGCTTGGGAGATGAAATCTCCTGAACGTAGAGCCCTAACACTATTTGATGATGGGTTAAGGCAGGTTGTAGAAAGGATGACAATAGGTTTTCAGCAGAGCCAGCCGGAGAGAAATGATGTGGAAATTGTGGAGCCACAATCAATATGTAGTATTCTGCTTGACTGAACTGAAGCTGAAGGCAAGGGATGGCTTCATCACAGGCCAACCCAAGGGGCTACCGCCATGACATGTTCCAAGTCAGGGTACCCAGAGGGTAGTCCACTAGGCAGGGACCACTTGCAAGGTTCAGCACATTAGGGACAACAGGCGGGTTGGCAATGTCTTCCTCAATAGGAGGACTGGTAATTTCAGGCAAAGTTGGCTCTTATATGGGAGGAGGCAAAAGTCCTGAAAATGTGGTTGCAAAAGGGATAACCAAGGGGCTTACAGTCCCTGTAGTGAGCACCATTTTTGTTGTAATCTGAGGCACAGCAGAGTCACAATAAGAAATCCTAACCTTAGGATTGGATTTGTACTAAGTCTTGGTTAGAATGGCAGGGAAGGCTGTGTAATTACCTTGCGGCCCTGATTGAATAATATCTACTAGACATGGCTAGAGAGGCACAAAGCACGTGGAGATACAAAAGACAAGAATGTAAATAGAACTTAAATTTTATTGGTAAAAGTGAAAGGGATTATATACTGTGTAGCTTTAGCACAAAGCAGTACATGGACAGTAGGATTGCTTGCCACAAGTATGAGTGTGGCAAGTGAGCTACACAGTATCAGGAAACTGAACAATTGAATTTCCCAATTCAGATCCAGAGTCATTTTGAAGGGCAAAAGCAAAAGAGAGAGATTTGTCCTTGAAATAACTCATTGAAGGCAAAATCAAAACTTGGTGAATGGCGGCATTCACAACATCAGACAATGAAACTGACTTCAATGCTAAGCTGGTGACTTCTGTTGTAGAGGCTTTGGGGTCTCATTAATCCTTCTCAGCTCCCTATAACCCTTTTACTAACAGGACTGTAGAGCGTGCTAATTTGACCTTGGCTTTAATCATGAGAAAACTCACTTATTCTGATGCTGCAAACTGCAATCTATACTTATCTGCTGCCTTTTTTGCTTATTGTCTTAGCAAGCATTGGGTTACTGGTATTCCCCCTTTTCTATGCTGTATATAGTGAGGCCATCACTCTGTTGCTCCTTGGGGCACTCTATTCTCCTCTGATAAGGCTATGGATCTGGATGCCCATATCAAAGATCTAGTCAACCGCATCATTGACATACAGTCCACTGTGTATACCTCTGCGTATAAGACCAAGATGTTTTAGCTCTCTCCTGACAACATTGGATGTTCTTTGCCTGAGTTTAATATCAGAGATCATGTTCTCTACTATCAGCATAGAATAGGAAGACACACTCACAAGCTAGATACATTGTTGGTTGGGCCTTTAGAAGCAACCTTCAAACAAGGGTCAGAATACACTGTGAAACTCTGCTCTAGTGGTTGTTTGTTTTCTCTGAGTGCAATTCAATTTTCTCCCTTAAGTAATACCTCTCAAGACCAAACTAAAAGGGGGCAATGTTGTGAATGCTGCTATTCACACTGTTTTGATTTTGCTTTCAATGGGTTATTTTGAGGACAAATTGCTTGATTTTGCTTTGCCCCTTGAAATGAGTCTGTTTTCAAACTGGGAAATTCAATTGTTTGGTTTCCTGATTCTGCGCAGTTCACTTGTCAAACTCATGCTTGTGGCAAGTGATCCTACTGCCCTGGTTTTATTTTGTGGTATCACTAACCACTATATATTCCTAATATTTATACCCAATAAAATTTAAGTTCTATTTACATTTCTATCTTTGTGTTTCCAAGTACTTTGGCGCCTCTCTCTATCCACAACTAGTAGAGATTTATCATTCAGGGCCACAAGGTAATCCAATAACCTTCCCTGCCAACTTACCAAATCTTAGTACAAATCCAATCCTAAGGTTAGGATTCCCTGTTGTGTGTCTGTGCTGCGCCTCAGAACACAACAATACCAGAGATGGGCTGGGCCCATGCAGCTGCTTGCTTCTGCTTCCCGGTGGAGCACACGCTCTCTTACCTGCTAGAGAACTTTGGGCACACATTGGGAAAATTGGCTGTTGCAAATGCAACAGCTGTTAAGAAAACTAAGATCCTCCTGGCAGACTTTGGGTTGGCCTGGAGTGCTGACAAAACAGGGCTCCCTCTGGCAATGGAGCTCACATTTGCTAAGACCAAGCACAAAAAGAAAATTAGTGCTGTGTACAATAAACTTTGCAAGTTTACAGAAGCCTTTGTTGGACAAAGGCTTCATCTTGTTGTTTACCTTGGATATTTTTTCTACTTTGGGATGGGCACATCTGTAGAGGACCTGGACAGGGTCCTTCTTGGGATCAACAAGGCCAGGAACTCCCTGGATGGGAAGAAGATCCCCCTGGGCTATAACTTGGTGGACCATGTAATCCAGGACGCCCTGGTCCTGGCTGGTATATACAGATTTTCAGCCTCTCCTGAAAAGCTGCTAATAAACTCCCACTTGACCATCCTTCCTTTTACTAGCAGGCACAAATATTTTAACAGAGGAGTATCCACTGTCCATGGTGTGGCAGTGGAGGTTGTGTGCCAGCTCCATTGCCATGTGGGTACATACCACAGAAACCATTATTGTTGCAACTAATAAAATCTCTTTCCCTCAAATATAATTATCTAATTTTAATTTTTTATTTTTTATAAAAATTATTTTTTTAACCTTTATTTCAGCAAACAATTTTTACAAAAAAATCTAGAGAAGGTCTTCATAAAAGCCTAAAAATATATGTTAATAAAATTCACATCTAACTTTAGTGCTTTTATTTTTTAGCTTTCTTTTTATATGTATTCAATGAAATGAAATTTCTATATAATTATCACACTATAGTTTAAATATTAGAGATAAACACCACAGAATACAAAAAATAAATAAATTGCAATACAAAAATTAAGTATCTGCATCAGTGGTGCCATTCTATATGATTGCAGGCTTGGAATCTTCAAATATAAAGGATAATCCATAAATCCAAGAGATTAAACTAACAAATATAAAAAATATTCAGAATTTCTAAGCCTATAGCTTATTGACTGTTTGTTAAGACACACAGGGAGAAATTAATCAGTGTGGCTAAAAAATTTAGTCACTTTCTTGGCTGGAAGTGTGTGGATCCCGGCCTGCAGCAAATCAAAGAGGTCCTTGGTCCCAATTAGGGTCCCCTGCTTGACAACTTGCTTGATCCACCCAAATACCTCCTCAATAGGGTTTAGGAATAGAGAATAGACAGGGGGTAATAGGAGACTCAAAGTTGATGTGAAAAATTGTTAGGGGCCAAATATGATGCTGGTGTCAATTGTTGGAAATTCCTTAATAATATCCACCACCTTATGGAGACCAACATTATCAAGCACAATAACTATAGTGAAGCCTGAGCTTGTGTGCCTCGGGTGCTTCTGGACCAATTGGAGGAACAAAAATAAGGTCCTACTGTTATGGGATCCCAAGATTATTTGGTACATTCATTCCCCTTTAGACCAAGGAGAGCCACCATTAAATAGGCTGTGGCACAGACTGTAGCACTTCAAGCTACTCCATCATTTGAACCTGTGGGGACATAGTCATAGGCATTGCACATAGACAGGGTGAATGCAGATTTGTTTATATAGTAGAATTTGACTGCCTCCTTGGCTTTGAGGGCAGTGTAGGCCTCTGCATATTTTTTCCAGACATCAATGTTAGAAGGGCTGTTTTGATTATATGGAGATACCCCAAGTTTTTTAAAAACCCACAGACCCTTGATCACATGGCAGTAAAAGGAAATAGATTCCTTGACCCTAAAAGTTGACTTGACCATTGAATGTATATTTTCTAGTTAAAGATGACAGTCTTGGTTAATCTACTGATAGATTGTCCATTTGTGCTCCTTGGTGAACATGGTAGAAACACACAAGGATTTTCCTGCGGCAAGAATTTGGCCAGTATCAATAAATTTATTGAATCCTTTACTGGCATACTTGGGATCCACCCTACCAAGGGCTTGGTCTTCTTGTAGTCACCAGATTCCTGCATCAGCTTGAGAAGAATGATGCAGTTGATGCTGTAAATGGCCTTCCAGGTGTTTCAGGCATCCACCCCTGAGGTAGAAGAGAACCCAAGTAATGTAAAAGAGCAGTATGTTTAAACCCCACCAAAGATAATCCTACAGGAATTCCAAACATCAGAGTATTTATCATATAACCCCACAATTTATATGAGCCCAAGAAAGGAGCAAAATGGGTCAAACCATAGTATATTGCTACATAAGTCAAGACATACCAAGGTGCACCGGGGAGGATCACAGGGGGAGGTAAAGCAGGAGGCTTAGTTTTATCACAAGTAGGCGGAATTTGATGTTTGGTGTATAGGTAATCCCAAGCCAAAGTCTTGAAGGTTTCCTTGACCTAGATATTTGAATCAAATTGACAACTTTCAACAAAAGGGTACCAGATGGAGAGGCAGAATATAAGCAGAAGGAGTCTCTGCTTTCAATCCATCTGAATTTTAAATTTAGATACTATTAATTTAACAGGTAAAGAATATAAGAGTCCAAATTTATTTAATTCAGGAAATTGAAGTTTTTAGAGCACTGGATAAATTTCCAGTGCCCCTTGCTAAATACTGGAAAGTTGGGCTTTGGGATGTGAAATAATGTGTGGTAGAACTTGGGGTGACTGGTTTACCATTAATTTACTTCCTTCATGGTCATTTTGGTTTGACTGCTCCCAGAAAGCTAGCAGGATGCAGCTAGAAGCAGCCAATCCTTCTAGTCAATTTAAGAAGCAGCAGGTTGAGAACTATGGTCTTGTGGTTATTCCAAGCTGATGATGTGATAGGCTTTTCTTCTGTATGGTGGTTGGATGATATTGCAGTTACCTGATAATTGTGGGTCTATATCTTTAATGTGGATTTGGCATTGGCTGTTTCTTTTCCAAACTGGTTCTGATTGGTCAGGTGGTTTATTATGTGGGTAGTTTTTGAATCTTTTGGCTGTATAGCTTCCAAATGATTTACAGAGCCTGCTTTTGCATTCAAACTTGACAATAAGCTTTTGTTCTTAATTTTATTGAATTCTTTATTAATTTTAGATGTTTTTGAAAGTTCCAAAGATTTTGGGTTCAATCCCCCAAGTGAAGCACATTCTAATACCAAACTGGATTTATGACCTTGTGGTAACAAAGATTTGTTAAAATTAATATGGTGTCCAAGATGATTTTCAATTAAACCAAGTGTCAAATCTAAAATTTGAGTAGCCAAGGTAGAGAAACTGTCTTGGTCTCATAAAGATGATCCAATAATCAAGAATTCTTTGTTTTCCCATCATTCTCAATTATTAGATTTAGGATGGAAGGATTTCCAATCCTTACAGGATGGTCTTAGTTGGTTCATATGATTTAGGATCCTGATTGGTATGTGGTATGCAAGGCATGGGGACCTTGGTAAAGAAGACCAGATCTTCTTGAGCACTGGTTGCCCCTTTGTAGCCCTATAGAACTTGGGCTTGCCATTTTCTTCCTGGTTGCTATTGTTACAACCAAGTTTCCAGACTTGCCTGCCAACATATCTTACAATACACAGGGGGCGCTTGATGAGTTGCCCCTTGATGTGTATAACAACATGAATCAATCTGATGGCAACGTTGAGCTGCAGGCACTTTCTCCTAATTAGGAGTGATACCAATTTGACCTTCTGATCTTTGCACAAGTTATTCCTTAGCTTCAAACCTTACATGGAACATGCCACCCCCTTGTGGCCTGGTGGCCTTCCCCATATAGTATATTAATCACAGTATTCTATAATAAACAAAATCTTATTCTATTCATTCTTGTTATTTTTTTTACTGTTGTCTCCCCCAATTCAAACACTGAACTCACATTGGTTCAGTTGCAACAGTGGTAGCAGCAGTAGGTTCACAACAATCTAAAAGGAAAATCCCCCCAAGAAAGGACAGAGTACAGGCTGTATGGCTACTCCCCATCAAGAAACCTTACTGCCAATCCCTGAGGGGGACATCCCTGGCAGGTATGTCATCTATAAAGATCAACTGGTACTTATGAGTGTGTATAATTAACTCTGCCTCAGGCAGCGCAATGCAAGTGTCACCCCACCCCAGTCAAACCTTTCTTGACGCATGCTCAACCTCCAACTTGAATCTTTTGTGGAAGGTGTCAAAGGAGCTGACATTGTCAGTTGGCTCCACTCTACCAAAGCCTGTCTCCGTATCTGTCAAGTACCTTAGCCCATGTGGGTTGTCACTACTTCAGGCTGCCTTACAGGGCCTGCTGAAGTCTGGTTCACCAACTGGGCCAGCCAAGAAATAGAGATTACCTGGGTGTTGTTCAGGGATGTTGCAAAGTCCTGCTACAGCAAAACATTTTCACCCATTGTGGTGGGAACTCCCCTCCTGGCCATTAAAAAGATTGGGACTGTCCTATATTTTGCTGCTGCCCCAGAAGCTGTGAATGATAGGAACCCCATGCTCCTTAGCTTGATAATTAATGGGCTTAAACCCCATATCTGCAAGTGGGTCCCCATAGGTTGTTGCATCTCCATCAATAACTGTTACAAGGCCATTGTGAAGGCCAATAACCAGGCTTTAATGGGCTTCTGCTGTACCAGTGACACTCCATCCCAACCACATACAACACCTGGCAAAGGCCACAGTCAAGTAGGCTGCCACCAACCCCGTCAGCAGGATGATGGGACTAGACGCCCCTGCAAGGGGGAGCTCCAGCTTGCACAGATTGAGGATCCGGAAAAAGCCTGGGGGTTATAGCAACAAGAGGCTTTACAACCCCATCTGACCCATCCTCTCAATCCTTGTTTATGAAGAACCCCTGTAACTACAACATCCATGAAGTTGAAACCTTGGACGTATTCCAGGTTCACAGCAACAAACCTGTACTCCAAGCAAGCCATTATTCAAATAAAGTAACTCGCTTGGCCTATCCCTTCTGTTTAATTGGTAACACCCATAAAATATTGGTAGATACTGGGGCCAATCACACTATGGTTGATCAGGTGTTTGCCAACTCTCAACAACTAGACTAAGTACCAAGCAGGTGAAAGGCAGTACAAGTGGCTGACTCCCGTAGAGTAGCAATTACCCATGAGACAGTACCCTTCTCTGTGAAGATGGGGAACGTCCAGGTTAAGCTCTCTGGGCCAATCATGGCAGGGCTCAGCCACAACTTATTTGCTGACCTTGATTGGCTTTGGCACAACTGTCCCTACATTAACTGGGATACATCTGTAATTACCCTCAGTAGAAATGAGGTGGGTTTCCAGATATATCCTGTCAAAATGAATAAGTTGCTTCACAATACTGTGTTTTTCAGAATAACAGAAACTGGCTCATATGATTTCAAGAGGGGAAACTAGACTTCAATCAATGCTCAGTCAAAGTTATCTGCGCAGGACCACCTGCAGCCTTTCCCCTGACAACTCCACCTCCACCAGCACTTGCCACTCTCCTTGAGGAGTATAAGGATGTTTTTAGTGAAACACTGGACCAACTACCTCCTCCCCAAGAGATACAACATGCTATACAACTTCAAGGGTTGTTACCTAAAGCACGATAATTATACCATCTTACACCAAAGGAAGATGAGACCCTCTACCAGCACCTTGTGGACGCGCTTAATAAGGCCTTAATTTGCCCCTTGCTCTCTCCCTATGGGGTGGCTGTCTTCTTTGTAGCCAAGAAGGACGGGTCCCTTTGCCTGATCACAGACTACTACGCCCTAAATGAGGTGACAGTTAATAATAAGTACCCCCCTGCTGCTGATTAACAACCTGTTTGATAAACTTGCAGGTGTGAAGGTCTTTAGCAAGATTGATCTCATTGCAGGGTACAACCAGGTCCGCATTGCACCAGGGCATGAGGCAAAAACTGCCTTCCGCACGCGCTACAGGTTGTTTGAGTGTTGTGTCATGAACTTTGGAATGACCAACGCTCCTTCCACCTTTGCCATGTTGATGAACAAAGCATTTGAGGACCTGATTGGGAAATGTGTGGTTGTGTACCTTGACAACATTATTGTCTTCATTCAAGATCAAACCATGCACCTCCAACACCTCTGTGCTGTCCTTGACGCTCTTTGGAAAAACCATTTGAAGGCTAAGCCCTCCAAATGCAAATTCCTCAAGTTGGAGCTCTTTTACCTTGGGCACACCATCTCTGACCAGGGGATAAAGCCTAACCCGCCAAAATCAAGGCAATCACAAGCATGCCACCTCCTGCCAATGTGGGCCAGGTATGTACATTCTTAGGCATGGTTGCCTAAGTGCAAAAGTTTATTCCCAATTGCAGGGAATTAATTGTATACCTCACTGAGCTCCTGAACACTAAAAAGCTTCCACTGGACTCATGCTAGAGATTAAGCCTTTGAGACATTGAAGCAAAGACTTACAACTGTGTCTGTATTGCAATTCACTAATCAGAATTGCCAGTACAAACTCAATACTGATGCCTCAAACAGGGCCATAGAGGGTGTGCTAAGGATGGAAACTGATGAGGACACCTTCCTCCCCATGGCATATGAGTCAAGGAAGCTCACTGACTTGGAATAACATTACCCAATACATGAAAAAGAGTTAGCAGCACTGTGCATGTTGTGTTCTGAGGCGCGGCACAGATACACAACAAGGAATCCTAACCTTAGGATTGGATTTGCACTAAGTCTTGGTTAGAATAGCAGGGAAGACTATATGATTACCTTGTGGCCCTGATTGAATAATATCTGCTAGACATGGCTAGAGAGGCGCCAAAGTACTTGAAGTCACAAAGACAGAAATGTAAATAGAACTTTATTTTTATTGGTGAATAAGAAATAGAATATATAGTAGTTTACAATACCACAAAATACTACCGGGACGGTAGGATCACTTACCACAAGCATGAGTTAGGCAAGTGAACTGCGCAGAATCAGGAAACTGAACAATTGAATTTCTCAATTTGGAGTCAGACTCATTTTGAGGGGCAAAAACAAAAGAGAGAGATTTGTCCTCAAAATAACCCAACAAAGGCAAAATCAAAACATGGTGAATGGCAGCAATCACAATAGTGCACTGTGTCAAGAAGTATCACTGTTACCTGGAAGGGGCCACCTTTTCACCCCATGTCCTAACAATCACAAGTTGCTACAGTTCTTTAACATGGAGTTCCACTTGACATGCTGCCAAGCAGGTTGGGTTAAGCGTCTATCCCCCCTACCAGCTGTGCATCAAGTAAAAACCCAGGATATTAAACACAAGCAAATTGAGGGAGGGACAAGGCACCTTGAGGCCAGATATGCCGTAGGAGACCCTGTCTATGCCCTCAACCCCAATTCAGCCAAATTAGAACCAAACCACTTGGGACCCTTCAAGATAGCCACAGTCTATGACAACCACACCTACCAACTTTAAGATGCCCAAGGAAACACCAAGAAGCTTCACCACAATTTCTTGCACCCCTGCTGTGCCATCCCCACACAAAGGTTGTTTGTGTAGACCTTTCCAGATCTCCTGCAAACTCTGATCCTGGTGTCTGACAACAAGCAGGGGGCAAGGGGGGTGTTGCAACCAAGTTTCCTTACTCACCTGCCAACAGATCTTACAATACACAGGGGGCACTTGATGAGTTGCCCCTTGATGTGTCTAACAACATTAATCAATCTGATGGCAACGTCAAACTGCAGGCACTTTCTCCTAATTAGGAGCACTATCAATTTTACCTGCTGATCCCCGCACAAGTTATTCCTCAGCTTCAAACCTTACATGGAACATGCCACCCCCTTGTGGCCTGGTGGCTTTCCCCATATAGCATATATATCACAGTATTTGATAATAAACAACATCTTACATAATCATTTTTGATCTTCTTATTGGACTGTTATCTTCCCCAATTTGAATACTGAACTCTCATTGGTTCAGTTGCAACACTATCACTGATGCAGGGATTATAGCTAGTGTCAAGCACAGGTTTAACCTTCTCTATCATGGCTGACGGGACCAACTCCTGGCATTAGACAGGGTCTAAAACAAACAAACTAAGCTCTACCTCTTTGTTGTTAACTTTCTTGGTGGTGGTGACCTTAGTGGGCTTCCAGGTCAGCTTGGGGACCCAAGGGTTGATGCTCTACACCTTTCAGCTTTTGCTCCTTGAACCAGCTATGTCAATGCAGCATCACTATTGAACTCTCTTCTCCTGTCTCCTTTCTGAGTAGGCACTTGAGTTGCACTGACTCTATTCTTTGACCTGCAGGGGCAACCACAACTGCGGCACACAACAGGTGCATTGTACTCTGCTGTTGTGTTTGCTACATTTTGAAATTTAATAAAATACTAAATAAAACTCAATTAAGTTACACACTAGTTTTTAATTTTTGCTTTTTATCAGAATATGGTTATTTAATTAGAGTTTTCCCCACCCAATATCCCAATTATAGAATTGTTATTTCTTAATTAGTTGTTTTTGGGTTTACAACACCCATTTTAGAATACTTGAAATAATTTCCACCCTTTTTCCCAGATTTTAGACCAAACTTAAGCACCTAACACAATATTTTTAAAATTTATGTTTCAGATATTGTGTCTTATTTTTGATACCTTGGTATCATTCTTGATTACAATACATTGCACACAGCAATCAAGTGGTTTTGTTTACATGTTGAGTTGATATTGTATTTTAGTTTTTTATTTTGAATACTTTTGTTTGGCGCGTAAGTACTTTGTTGCTGTGTTGAGCCATTTTGTCCATTAAAACCAAAAATCCCTGTTAAAAGAGTGTATATTTTAACCTGATAGTTGAAATTTGCTTAAATCTGAAATCATTTTGTTTAAATCTGAAGTATTTTTTAGTTGTTGCCATAGCTTTTAAAACGTTTTCATTTCAATTTTCTTTTGAGCTTAGTTGATTTCATTTAAATTTGAGTTCATCTCAATTAAAGATGACTCTTTTTTGCTTGTTGCCACAACTTTAAAAAATACTGTATCTTCCCTTGGGCAGTGTTAATATTTCACATCTTTGAAGATTGTTCTTTATTATTGCTGTAGTTATTTTTAATATTGTTGATAAGGATTATCTGATTTAGACAGTTCCTACTACCAATTGAGTCAGAGTACCACAAGCTGGTAACAGGGCAAACATCTTGAGAATAATTATACATAAAGAGATACTTTAATCCTAGAGGACACAATACCAGTGATTTACGGTCACCAAGAAGTTCTCATAAGTAGAGACAGCTGTTTCTAGTACTTGAAATAGTCATACTATAAAAAAGAGACTTGCTGTAGCTTTAAAATATAAATAGAAGTATTTATTTCCTATTGAGGTGGTGTAAGAAATATTTTCTTTCTTTAAAAATATATAACTAACAGTTTAATCAAAAAGAATAGAAGTATCAGGGAGCCAACTTGGGAAGCTGGCCTGTTGTTTCTGGGAACACACATGCGGCATGTCTTGTGGGAAGGACCCACCACAAGAGTGGGGCTAACTTAATAAGGTAGTACATTGAATTTCTCACCCAGGACCACAGGCCGGCAGCCAGGACTATAGTATTAATTACCCCAGTAAGGGTGATATACAAAATCCTAAATAGTTTATTGGTATGATCCAGGGGGAGGTCAGTTGCAGATGCAGGCATCTGTTTGGGGGTCATAGCAGTTCCATGTCCAACTTGTATGTGGGCAGTAAGTTATATTTGTCTCTTAACAACTTGGGTTCAGATATATTCCAAGGAATTTTCATATTTTATCTGGCTGCTGATATTATGTGGATCAGGGGGTCTTGTTCCAGGATCTTCTCAAGAGTGTACTCATTGTATTTGGATCTTAGAGGGTACTCCATGAAGTAGACAGGACAAAAGGGAACACCTGGAAGACTGGAATCTGCAGGCAGAGGGGCAGGAGGGCTGGATGATCTTGTACTGATTTGATATATGGCAAAGACAAAATAAGGTATTGATTGGGAAACCCAATATATCATAACCTTTATTTCAAAATTGCAATAAATTTTGATGTGGGAACTAGGGGCTCATATATTACTTTACTGCCAGACTTTAGTTCTAATGATTGAGATTCAAATGTTTGGGAAATAAATTTGTGTGGGCAGGATGCCCAGGTTTATGGGCAGCAAAATGGCACCAGTGCAGGGCAGACTTTCATTGGATAATTCCTTCAAAAATTTAGTGTGACCCATCTATTCTAAAGAGGTATTATTGGGGGTGGCTTTCTGGTCAAAGCTCTCTTCAAGGGCAGGGTTCTGATAAACTACAAAGGCAAAAACCAGGCTCAATAGCAAAGTGGTGGGGGCCTTTTGCCTCCATTATACAAGTGATTGTTGTGCTTGATATGTACCATTTCTAGCACTTTTTTACTCAGTTCTTTGCTTTTAAAGTCATCTGTATGTCAAAACTTGGGAGAGTGAATTCCAAAAAAAACATGGTTAAGCAGTTCTCTGATCCCAAGAATTGATGTCCTGCAGCTCAACTTGGCCAGGGTTTGAATCTTGTTCCAAGAATTGAGTTCTGAGAACAGAAAAATGACATTCCTAACATGATTCCCTTCTACTCCACAGGTCCTCCCTTCAGGTTATTCTTTTCTAAGTACTGTTGGATGGCTTCTTTTGAATTGGTCAGGTTGCTGAGAGGTTTTCAGATGCTTTCTTCAATTGGGTGGCCTTTTTGTTTGGTATAGTAATGGAGAGTTTGGTAGTGGGTTTGGTTTCTATGCACATACTAAACTTTATGTTTTTCTGATTGGCCTATTTGGATGATAGGTGGTGCCATGGTGAGCCTTTGGTGGGGAAGTAAAGTACTGTCTTTCTTGAAAAATAGAGATCATTGGAAAACACAGTAAATCTTCAAAGTGGGAAGCAGTTTTAACTTAAAGCCAACTTCTCTTACTAGCTTGGCAATTTTATGGGGGTCACTTCTTCTGTGAACCAGTTTCCTACAAGAGATGTGTAATTTTACGTTCTGGGCTTTTAAGTAGACTTTTTCTCTAACTTTCAGGGGCTTGCTTATTGTCAGAAAACACTTATAGGTATTTAATGCTTTGTTCAAGTTCTTGAAGCAAGTAATCTGGTTGCTATGGATCTGTTTAAGCCAGGTGCATCCAGAGGGGTTTGTTTCCTTTTTGCTAACCTTGGGGTCCCATTTGGAGTCAAATCCATAGTTGGCTTTGAATGAGAACATGTTGTTTGAGGCGTGATCTTTGCTGTTGTAAGAAAATTGGGTTATTAGGATCATCTCTGCCCAATTTTTCTGGTCAGTATTGGTGTATCATTTGAGGTATTGTTCATGTATTTAGTTTACCTGCTTGATCTGGATGTCTGTCTGTGTGTGGTACAATGTAGACAAGTAGCACTTGATACATAAGTCTTTAATAACTTGTTCACATTAATTTAAAATAAACCAAGGTTCTCTGTTAGTGATTATTTCTTCAATAGTGCTGTGTTGGATGAGGATTTTGTTATGAAAGTACTACACTGCTTCTGAAACTGTGCAGTGGGTTATGGTTGATATGATATAAAGCATCTTTGTGAATCTATCCACTATGACTAGGATCAAATTAAAAGGTTTTACAGGGAAGCTCTATAATGTAGTGCATAGAGACTGGTCTCCATGAGCCAACAGGTATGTCCAGAGGTCTTAGCAGGCCTTCAGGCTTGTTTTTGTGGGTTTTGGTCCTTTCACAGGACTCATATTCCTTCAGGTAAACAGCCATGTCTTGATCCATTCCAGGCCAGGCAAAATACCTCTTTATGCTCCTAAGGGGGTTAAGCCTTCCTGGGTGCTCCATAATCTCTTAGTTGTGGTATTCTCTAAGGACATCTGTTCTGGTGGTTCCTTCAGGTACATAGATATGGTTGTGGAGCATCCGTGTAGTGCCTTTCAGGGAGTAGCCTTTCCTGTAGTGTATGTAGTCTAGGAAATTTGGAGAGGTCAACAACCATGGATTTTGAGGACTCTACAACAACCTGGATCTCAACACATCTGGTTTTCTGGATCTGGTCTTTAAGTGGTTCAGATACATCCCTAAGCTGAAAAAATCCAGGAGGATTTGAGTTTTGTGGTTGTAGGTCTTTTTATATGTTGATACTAGGTCAGCTCTTCTACTTAGCACATCAAGGATTATGTTTGTTGTGAATCCTGCTATTCAAGCATTATCAATTTTGCCTTTGATGGGATTTCATTTTGAGTGCAAAATATTTCAGTTCCCTTTCTCCCTTCAAAATGGGTTTCACTCCAAACTGGGTGAAGGACTATTTATGTGCTGTGAGATTAGGCTGATTGACCACAAATGATCTGGCTAATCATTGCACGCAGATCTTTATCAGTTACACATCATATTATCACTAGGTTAATATTATATTAAGTGTAGTAATTATATGCCATATAATCAATAGTCTATTATAATTGATATGGCAGTTATACTCCGTGTAATTGTTAGTTTATTATGATAGATGCAACAATTATACACCTTATTATCACAGATCATCATTCCAATGTGCATCAAATATACGCCGTAAATTACTAGTTCATTATAAAATGATGTAGCAATTATACGCTGTATAAACGCAAGCCAATATAGTAATTATCAGTGATTACAAACTGTGTAATCACTAGATCATCAATTGTATATCTCTCCTTCCATCCTCCTGGATGTTGTATCAAACCAGCCCCACCCAGCCTGAAGGGCGTATATGAGTATATCAAACAAGTGATGCACATATGACTAGGGAATACCAAGTTTGGATCAGCATTACACAGCATATAATTGGTTCCTTATTGGTTTGGGTCAGCATTACATGGCAGATAATCCACAAGTCAATATTGGATCAATTTAGCTATTATATGGTGTATAATTCTTAATTTGACCTGTTGCATTAATAAGCAGAAGACTTGCCAGCCATAAAAAGATCACTGATTAATCCCTGCAAATAGAATACTGGAATTCTACCTTCCAATGTAGAAGGACTGAACAGGGATCATTTATAAGTGTCAACCAAATATGATGTAGTTTTCTAGCGCAATAATATGTATGTAAGATACATCCAATCAACAACTACCAGTAGGCTAGCTCAAGAAGAGTGTAGGCTATAGCTGAAGTGCCATGTACGCCTTGATAAGGCCAGTAGCAGCACACATGCCAAGAACAACCAATCAGTATAGACACAGCCAGGTAAAGATAGAACTTTTGCAAAGGTAGCCACTGAAAACTGTCTGAAAGGACAAGAACAAGGGGTTTTGCAGTATATATTGATACAGACACCTGAAAGGATGAAAACAAGTTCTTAGTTACACCTGGATAGATTGCAGCCGCTGGTTAGATTGCACTCCAGTTTCAATAAATGTAATTATCTTCAAAGTTCTATTCTATTGTAGTCTGTAGTGCTCTTGCATAGGATTAGGTAGAGTACATTGGCAAGGCTAACATCTATCTGTACCTTTGAACATACCAGCAATAACCCCAGTTGCTCAACACATGCCAACTGGTAAACTGAGTGATCCTTGACCCACTTATGAGAGTGGCCAGTGATATAACTATATTTCTACTGTTTTGTGGTAGACTATTGCCTTATAAGAATATAACCAATTCATCCAATAAAATCAAGCTCTGTTTACACTCTTTCTTTGTGTCATTCTATGTACTCTGTTGCCTTCTCCCTAGTATAGTCTCCAGGAGATTTCTGATAGTTATCATTCCCAGGGTCTTAAGATAAATTCCTTATTCATCCATGAAGACTAACCCTTAGCTTAGTAGAAACCCAATCTTTCAGTTAGAATTTCCCATTGTGTCCCTTAGCCGCGCCAAAGTACACAACAATTTTAGCCAATATATGTTTATTGCTGTAAATTGCACTGTTAATACTGTTTTGATATGGCCTGCAAATTGCAATACTTGCAAAGATCTGGTTGGGTTTTATTTTCAATTCAACAGTTACCCCTTTTTGTAAATGAGACAACTTTAATATATATACATTCTAGGTTGTGCTACCTTGGCTTTTCTGATCCTGGTACAATTTCAAACTCAACAAGCCCCATGGTCTACCTAGTAAAAAAATCTGGCTCTCAGTCTAATTTATAGGTAGACTTCTCACTCTAAATAAAGAAAAGTTTATCAATATTTATGTTGGTTTTAGTTACTTTGGCACCTCTTTTTTATGGAAAGAAATTTCTTATTTTTCTTTCCAGGAAATCAAGGTACACTTCTTTAATTTTGCCCTGAATATTAACCCTTGGCTTTTTTGAACCTCAAGCATTTTATTACAAAGGTTTACTGCTGTTTAATTTTGGATCTTGAGCCCAAGAGTCAAACACAACTCTATTTGGGCAGTTCAATTTGAACCTCTGGTTATATTTATTAAACTATATATGTTTTAATAATACATATCAAGGATCTAGGAAGTAGGAACTTTGCAATCACTAGTAGTATATTTATATAATTTTCATACATTTATTAATTTCATGCTAATAGAGCCATTTAATAAGTATAAAATTTATTTGAGAGACAAAAATATATCATTAATCAACTTATTATAAGAATCATATTTTAGATTACTATGTTTATCGAGAGGCTCAGAGATATCTTTGAAAGTTGCTGACCATTTTTCTGAAGCATGGTGTAACATCATTGTTTATAGCAGGTCCAAAAAGGTTTGTATATGAATAAAGGCAGTCTTGAGATGAATCAGTGGGTCAGTTCCTTGGCTTATCTTGATTAGAATGCCCATCTGTAACCTTGAGTAGGTTTGGTATAGCTTGAGAAATCATTGGATCAGCAAGAAATGATATAAGGTGTAAAATCCCTCTGGAGCTGAATCCAAAATGACCCCAGTAAAGAAGAGGATCAGGTATAGTCTTAAAAGTAGAATAGACAACTACACCAATATTTAAACAAAGTATGCAAGAAAGCATGAAATTGGGTATAGACATATTCTGCAAGCTAAACTTCTTAACTCAGAAGTGAGTTTCTTCTCTCAGTATAATCAGCAACTTCAGTTAAACTTTCTGTTGTTTGATCATACTTTTCTTTTGTTACCTTGTAAACTACAGCAATTGATATTACCATGCAGTATACAATAGTCAAGGATGAAAAAGTAGCATAGTATATTGTTGGGATTATGTCATTTGCTGAATATCCTTTCTTAAATGTGCATAGTCCCTTGGAGCTTCTACCAAATAAACCAAGAACTTTTTGTTAATTGATATAAATATAAAGTACCTAAAAGAGGAACATCAAGTAACAGTGGCAATATCAATGAGCTAATCCAGTAAATCTTCCCCCAGTTCTGGCTTGGTATTTTGCCACATAGGATAGCAAGATTTAAGTTCAGGGCAATTGATATATTTAAACACATGTATATGTGATAATTCAGAACAGAAAAAATGCCATTATTGAGCACAATGAATCTCCTAAGTTTACAGAGACAAATCCAATGGTATGCTTAAAGACATCAACAAAAGCAATTCCAAGCTGCAAGCACAATGAGACTCTGTTGACAGCATCTTGATCATGATTTCCTAGATGTTAATATTTACCATAGTAGATTCTTACTTATCAAGAAAAATAAAGTTATCACCAGAAGGGCACAGATGGCTGAGGCAATATCTAAGCTAGCAGTTATACAAGCAAGAAAATTCATGCTAATGACACCATTGGAATTTACTTTAAATACTTAAGCTATGTGGCATTTTAAACTTGATCTTCAACTTGATCAAAACAGCTCCGCTCATCCTTCGATGATCCCTAATACATGCCTGTATTGGATCAGTTTCCCTCCAAAATTAAATGGATCATAGCTGATCCATCCATTTGGACAGAAGTGGGTGATGAATACCTTTAACTGGATCAACTATCAATAATTGACAAGATATCTATTTCCACCTGGATATTTAAAACATTATTTTATTTTTAAATCTATTGATTGTCGTATTTGAGCCATGATTTATGATAAGATACGATCAAGAATACATCCTTTAACCAATTCAATAGTTAAATATAAGTTGTATTTTTGCGAGGAATTATAGTTTTCACTACACCATCAAAACATATGAGATTATTTTAGGTTTTTTGGAAGTATGGCTATAAATAATTAGTCATAATAGTTACTAAGCATTTGACAAAAAACTTGGGCGTTTGAAATCATGCAATAAGCTTATTTTTCTAGATTTAAATTATTTATTTTTATTTCTTCGATGTATATACTTTTATCTAAATATAAATGAAATATGGGAATGTAAATATGTCAAGTGAATATTTACTGCATATTGTTGGTTACAAAGTATAGTTGTTAATTTTCGTTAGATATATTTGATTTATTTAAATAAAATGGCTGACATACTTTTCGAAATCCAAAATCTTGATTACTTGTATTATAGGGTTATTTGACCCTAAAAGATTCAAAATCAAGTGGCTTTGTACGTTATTGGATAAAACAACCCTGAAGCGCTGATCCTTGTCAATGGGTAAATGGAGCACTAGCTGAAATCAAAGTTTAGTGCCTCCTTTGCATTAGCCAGTGACTGAGTTTCAAACCAAATTAAGAAACAGGCTGAATAAAGATGAATAATTGTGAGGATCTAAAGTTGAGAATAAGATATGTAATTGGACAATAAGATTCTGGCCTAAACTCAATTCAAGCCATTTGAATCTACACTTCGGCTCATGATTATTCTCCACATTCAAATAAATATTTACGGGAGTTCCGTTTTTGAATAGTTGCAGTGAAAACCAGAAGCCCTAATTTACATGAAAGATCCAACTGACTGAAATAAACACCTGACATAGTTAATTGGATTTAGGTTTGTCTCAAGATTCCAAAATTTGAATATCACTTCCTTTAGTACTACCAGAAAGCTAATAGATTCATTCCAAATTAAGCAATTTCGTAGAGTTATTAATCCTGATTAACCAATTATCAACTAGTAGTGTAAAATAACTAGGCACTTATGACATTCACTCTAAAAATTAACCATGATCTTAACTTCTTGAGACTGTATTTTTTAAGAAATCAATGAGTCAGTATCAAATTATTAAGTTATTTTTATCTTTTTTCTAGATTTTGATATTTTAAAAGAAATATTATATCTTTTAAAAAGTGACTTTTTCATTAAAATAGTTCTTTTAAGAAATTTAGCTTATACTGGTTGCAATATAGATACCCACCTCATTTCTGGCAACAGTTTTTGCAGCAACATTATTTCTGACACCCTAATTTTTAAACCCTTATTTCTGGCACACATATTAAAGTACATATTTATAAAACCTTATTTCCAGCACTTTGAAAATTAAAATTAAACTAAAAATATGTTATATCAAACAGAAAACAGATAAGTATTTTCTTCATAAGTAAACCTCATAGCCCTGGGGTTTTTAAGATAATTATTCATTGTTTCTGTAGTATATTCAGAGTTGACCAGCTTATGAATATTCACCTTCATCTCATATTTTGCTTTTCTAGAAGGTAAAATCCCACCTTGTGTTGCAACCAAGGTTCCATCCTTGCCTGTCAATGTATCTAACAATACACAGAGGGCACTCAAAGAGACACCTCATGATGTGTCTAATGGCATGGATCAAGCAGATGACAGTGTTGGGTTACAGGTACTATACTCTGATTAGAAGCACTGCCAATTTGATGTGCTGATCCCTGCGCAAGTTATTTCATAACCCAAACCTTATATCAAATCTGCCATTGTGCCACCCCCTGGGTGACTTGCGGCTTCTCAATGTGGTATATTAATTACAATATTCCTCAAAAAAATACATCTTATTCCTATTCTTGTCCTTTTTATTGGACTGTTGTCTTCCCTAATCAAATACTGAGCTGTCATTGATTCAGTTGCAACTCTTGATCAATTTTTGCAGCAGCTTTTCAGTGATAGCCTTCTCAGCCTGCATAGCCTTAAACTAACTATCAAAAAGGGATTATTATCCCTGACTGAGTTGGAAATCTTCACATGTCAGCCCTTAAGGGCAGAGGTTGTCATCAGCCCCTCTTTAGGCAAAGCATGGAAGAGGCTCCAGAAGATCTTTGTTATTCTTTTTTGGTTGCTTATATTCACTTTTTAACTAATTTGTTGATCTTTGAAGTAATCCAGATGCTATTTGTAAATAACTTCATACTTGACAGTACAGTAGTTTTAAAAGCTATGGCAACAACCAAAAATACCTCAGATTTAAACAAAACAAGTTCAGATTTGAACAAAATCTAAGTTGCGCAAGATTCAGGATTCAAATAATTTAAAAAAATTGGTTAATAAATAAACTGTTAAATAAAAAAATTCACTAGCCCATTATACAAAAATCTAGCAAATATCAAGTAGCGTTGTTTAAACCACAAACAAAATGAACTGACACAGCAAGTGAGATGGATGGATGCTGTTCTGGAGTATATTATAATCCAACCAGGATTCATATGAGGTACCAACAGAAGAACTAAAATGAAACAAAATTTGATCAATCTAGAAGCGAGATTCCACAAGCACAAAACAAAATGAACTCACACAAGATGTGTAATATGAGCAGCCTAAAATAGAAAAATAACAGTTTAACAGCCAATCAACAGCTATCTAATTTAGGAACAGAGGCTTTTATTCATTTTCATGGCTTCAGATTTTTATAAAATGGTTTTGAGAACCTTCTAAATATGGAATGGTGATTACAATAAAAATAAATCACAAAATTTTAAACTTCTACTTAAAAGTGATTTTATCCTAGGTTTTTTTACAAAAATTTTACTAGCAACATTTTTGACATCACCAGCAACCAAGCCAGCAGTAGCCAAGCTAGCTTCAATGGTGGCAAAGCTCAGAACATGGAGGCACCCATTTACACCCAAGCCTTTGAGGTGGGTAACAAGGAAGCTGACTGGTTACTGACCCCCGGCCCATATGGCTTTGACTTGTTTAGTAGTCACTTAGTGTCTAGCTCTGCCCCCACTCCTGTACCCACTCCCACACAAGCTTCCCATCAACCAACCAATTAGGATGGCAACCTTGATTTGGAATAACTTCCCGCCAGCAGTCAACCTGCAATCTCCTTAACTAACCAGGCTCCAGCTCCTGCAGCCCAGCACCCCAAGCAACAAATAATTACTGCCCAAATTCTCCAAGAAATTGTGGCACTGAACCTGCAGGGTCTGTCCTGGGATCAGATTGGTAGCCAATTGCAATTTACCTGGGCTGTTATCATACGGGAAATCAACAACCTGATAAACAGGAGGGATCTGATTGGGACAGCCAAGAAGCCCAAGAAGGCCCATGAGTCCCAAATCAGCAAGGCCTACCCAATAATGCTTGACCTCCTTCAGCGGGACTCCAAGCTTCTCTTGACCCTGGTCTGAAAGCAACTTGCACACCATGGTATTTGGGTTTCTGAGTGCATGGTGCAGATCTGGATGCATGAAAAGGTGGCTTCAATATGGATTCTTACCAATGTTGCTGGCAACCAATGGGATGGCGCTGAGGATTCCCCATATAATCAGGCAATCAAATCCACCCTGGTCCAATGCTTGAATATACTAACAGATCACCTCATCTTTATCTTCTACTACAAGCTATCAATAGCTTGTAACCATTTTGGCAAGCAAGAAAGAGCCGCTGCTCAAAAAAAGAAGGAAGAAGGTCAAGAAGGGGACTTTCATTAGTGTATTTCTGGCTGTTTCAGCCAATGGTTCTGTCTATTATTAGACAAACCCAGATTTCATCAATGGCTACAAGTACAGCCACATCCTTGGTGGATTACTTGCCTCCTGGGATGGCTTGAATTCCCTTCACTGGGTTTTCTTGAGCCACCAGATGGAGGGTAGCTCCACCGCCCTTGAGGACATCCAGCAACACGGGCACCAGGCCTCTGTGTACCCAGTTGCTCATGCAGACATCCATCTGGGTGATGTTGTGTTCTTCAACATTGGAGACACAGTACAGGAGCACCGTCCTCAGGCTTTCAACAACCTCTATCTTAGGGTCCTTGACCACAAGTCTCTGTTTGGTTGTCAGATGGTGACAGACTTGTTTGCCCAAATTGTCTTCCATGTGAATATGGACAACCAATCATGTAAGGATAAGCGCCTCCCACCCTGTGCCACAGCCACCTATCAGTCAATCAAGGTGATGACAGATGAGGAATATGACAAGTGGTATATGGCGGCCATCATGCAAAATTCTCCTACCCCTGCCAAACCCACCACCCCCACCTTCCACCCCCACCTACCCACCCACCCAATCCCAGATCCCCCAGGCCAGCACTGCCTCTATGTCTTCCTTATTGCGCTATTCTGCCTACTGGACATCACTCTTCCCTGCCCCAATAAACCCCCTGTTGCCAAGAATTTTCTATTTATATTATCTTTATTTTGAATTTCAATTGTTCATGTTCTCTTTGTTTATAGTTGGTTTATTCTTTATGTTCAGCTTATTTCTATAAAATCATATATTTACTATGCCATGTATCTAGATCCAGAACACAGTTATTTTTAGCACTTAAACACAGCCCTTTGTGAAAATATTAACAACAATTTGGTGATCAGCTAAATTTGAATTAGAAAACTGTAGGTTAACTGTGTTTATATAAAGTTGTTGCTGATCCAAATTCAAAAGCTTAATGATAAACTTTAAGCCAATCATGAGCCAAGTGAGAAAGTGATTGTTGTGACATAAAGGGTTATTTAATAATTCTTTGGTGCATGTGCTCTAATTAATATTATTGGCTGATTGATTTGCCATTGCCACTGTGGCAATGGCGCACAATGGCAAATCAACAACCCAATCATATTAATTAGCGCACATGCACCAAAGAATTATTGAATAACCCTTTATGCCACAACAATTACTTTCTCACTTGGATCATGATTGGCTTAAAGTTTATCATTAAGCTTTTGAATTTGGATCAGCAACAACTTTATATAAACACAGTTAACCTACAGTTTTCTAATTCAAATTTAGCTGATCACCATATTGTTGTTAATATTTTCATAGGGGACTGTGTAAAGTGGCAAAAATAATATGGCACTTAAGGAAACAATGCCAACACAAAGCAAACAACACATATTGAAATAAGCGTAAAACATATACACAGTGAGTACAAAATGGAATAATGTAGTAAATGGGAAAACAAACAGGAATAAACAAAGAGGCAATAGTGCAATAATACAAATTTTATAGGGGTGAAAGCTATAAAAATATATGAAAAAGTTAGTAAAAAATCATATCAGAGAATTGGAGAAGCTGCTGAGGGACCTTGACTTGGCAATTGCAAAAATAAAAGACATTGACTGCAAGGTCAAGGCAAAAGTCAAGGCTGCTGTCCTTACTGGGGACAAAATCAACAAGGTGTCTGTCAAGGCACTTATGGCCAAGATGCCAGACACCCTCAAAATAACAATTGAACACCTTTTAAATGTCCAGAAGACCATCATGGAAGGCCTTCAATCCAAGTCCTTTTCCCTCTTTGTGCTGTCTGTCTGGGTTGACAACCCTGAGATGTACGCACATCTCAAGCCATCCAAGCAAGCAAGGACTAAGGACACAGAATTGCCAGCGCAATTGCTTGCGCCAAGAATGGCTAAGCCTACTGAAGCCGCAGCAAGGAGGAAACACGCAAAGGTAAACTAGGAAACAAAATTAATAAAAATTTCAAAATTCTTACCTTTTTTTAAAAAACATAGACAGTGAAATCTGCCAGGTCCTGGTCCCCTATGTCCCCGCCATGTTTTATGCCAACTATGCCAATCATGTGGTCAAGTAGCTGGTTTTGTCCTCCCTGTCTTGCAGTAGCTTGAAGACAGATTTCATGGGTTCTTCACAATGACAAGGGACGTGCTAGCTGTGCTGACACATGCCAAGGGGCATCCAAGTGGGCAGTTACCGCCTACAAGGATGCCCAACTGGTCCGCCTGTACCCAGTATCCCTCAATGAATTTTACTGTGTAAACTCAATTGAGCTTGTTTAGGACGTCCTGGCAATGCTCTCATTCAATAATATACCGGAGATGGGCCAGGCTTGTGCAGCTGCTTGCTTCTTCTTCCTGGTGGATCACACACTCTCTTACCTGTTGGAGAACTTTGGGCACGCAGTGGGTAAATTGGCTGTTGCAGATGCAACAGCCATAAATAAGACCAAGATCCTCCTGGCAGACTTTGGGCTGGCCTGGAGCGCTGACAAGACGGGGGTCCCTACAGCCATGGAGCCAACCTTTGTAAAGACAAAGCATGAGAAGAATATTAGTACTGTGTAAAATAAACTCTGTGAGTTTATAGCAGCCTTTGCTGGGCAAAGGCTTTACCTCGTGGTTTACCTGGGGTATCTTTTCTTCTTTGATATGGGCGCCAGCGTAGAGGACCTAGATGGGGTCCTTCTTGGGATTGACAAGGCCCAGCTCTTATTGGACAGGAAGAAGGTCCCCCCAGGTACAACTCAGTTGTCCACATAATCCAAGACGCCCTGGTCCCAGCGGGAATCTATGGGTTTGCAGCCCCACCAGAGAAGCTGCTCCTACATTTTCACCTAACAATACTCCCTTTTATCAGCCGCTGTGAATATTTTAATCAGGGTGTATCTACCATCTACGGTGTGGCAGTGGAGGTTGTGCGCCACCTCCATTGCTAGGTGGGTGCATACCAAAGAACCCATTACAGGCGCTCCTAATATATTATATATTCCAATAATTTTATTTACACTTTAGATTATTTTTATTTATAATAATTTTTATAATTATATTTTCGCAAACACTGTTTTTAAAAAAATCCTGGTGAATGTCATCATATACCCATAAATATATTTACTTCAATAAAATCTACTTCTACTGTGTACAATTCACATTTAACTTTTTTTAATTTCATTTTTATATTTATTTGACAAGAGTGATGTAAATCTATACAATTAATCCAGTATTAAGTGTTTGGGATAGCACCAGATACCATAATAAATAATTTAAAATAAATAAATAAATTATAAACCTTCATTGCTGGTCCCATTGAATGTGATTGTGGGCTTGGAAGTTTCTAAATATAAAACAATAACTAATAAATATTGAATAGTAAATTAGAGAATATAAAATAGTCCAACACACTAAGCCTTTAATGGATTGGCTGTTTGGTAAGGCACACAGGGATGAACAAATCAGTGTGGCCATAGAATTTGGCCATGGTCTCAGCTGGGAGAATGTGGATCCTGGCCTGCAGCAAATCAAAGAGGTCCTCAGTCCCAGTTGGGGTCCCTCACTTGACAACTTGCTTGAGTCATCCAAACACTTCTTCTCTGGGATTTAGGAAGGGCAAATAGATGGGAGGAATAGAAGGCGCAAATTAGATGTGGCCAATTGCTGGGAGCCCACTAGAATGCTGATGTCAATTGATAGAATTTTTTTGAGAATATCTGCCACCTTATGGAGATAACATTATCCAGCACAATTACATTGGTGAAGCCCAGGCTTGTGCACCTCAGATGACCCTTGACCAATTAGAGTGATACTGTAAATTCATAACCTAAATGTAAAAACGCGGGATTGTCAAATCCTTGGTCCAAATTTTGAATCACTTTTGCGGGATAGCCTTTTTTAATTAAATTAATTTTTTATATTTTTATTTGAATATTTGAAAATGCGGGAACTCATAGACACTTTGCAAAGTTCAATTTGAACTGCATATTTTCAAAGGACAAAATGAATTAACTGGAATCAGATTTGAAGTGTCCAAATCCATCAACCATTTTCATTAAGTTTACTATGTTTTTTGAAATTGCGGGATTGTCAAATCCAAGAACCAAATTTCAAAATACTTTTGAATGCCACTAGTAAACTCAGATATTAATTGCAGGAACTGTAATCCAAATTTAATGTACAGTAAGCACACTAGGAAACACCAACCCAAATAAAGAAGCTTAACCACAACTAAAATCAAATGAAAAATTCAATCTTGATCACCATGTTTAGACATAAAAAGTGATTAAACTTTAAAATTATCCAAACCCAGAAAGTATATAGTATTATACACTTCAAATTATGGATATAGAAATTCTGTTACTATTCAAGGTTAAATCAAGAACAAACAACTACTCACTACTAAACCAAAGACTTAAATAAATAAATATTTAATCTAAAATATATTTTTTCTTTTCTTTTTACGGACCAATAATTGCATTACCAACCAGCTCCTGCACCAGCCTGTGGGGCAGGCTGTCCACAAGGGCTTCCCATAGGGTCCAAGAAAGACCCAGAACCCAACTCAAGGGGAGTAATGCCAACACGCAGGCCTCCCAAGGTGTCAGCACCAGTCAACCACCTCCTGCATCCCAAGCCAAATCACAAATCCTGAATCCCAAACAGAAGCCGCTCTCAAGGCCTGTCACTAAAGTATCTCATACCATTGTTGTCAGGAACAATGAGGTTACATACACCTCCATTGTGTACCAAGTTGTCACCCGGCCCCGCACTCTTGATCCAAGAGTTGCCACTTCCTGCCCCGCATCTTTGACACCTTTTATGAGCCATTAGCCACAATTGAGGAGCCATCTTTACCTGTGTCGTATGCCACCATTGACGGCGCCAGTGCAACCAAGCGTGATCTCACCTTTTACACAAAGGTCCCCATTCTCTGTGTTGAGCCTTCCAGCCAGGATGCCGCGGTACCTGACAAGGGCTGGCGTCAGTTGACAGATAGTGAGCGTGAAGCTATCCTCAACTGCTTGAACAGGGGAATGTCAGTTTGGGATATTGCGTCCCAATTTGGAGTCAAGTTAGATATATTGGCAACCTCAACGCCAAATAGGCAACACTGGTCAAATCACAAAATCCACCAAGGCTAAGCAGCAGCCCAGTCTATGTCAGCCCACCCATCTCAAGGCAATCAGGCAGTGGGTGACCAAAGATTTTCACCTGGACATGCTTGCTGTCTGATCAATGCTTGCCACAGAGTTCAGGATTTCTGTCTCTAAAACCCTTTTTACCGAGAAATGATCAATTTGGGCTTCTTTTGGAAGGTACTTGCAACAGATCCAGGAAATTTATGCTTGCTTCTTCATTATCCTGGTCTGACTCTTTTATGGGTTGACAGGGAATCCTTTATGTAAGCTTTGATGAGCTTGGATTCCAGGCAAGTAATCTTGGTGTTAAACTTGTTGCCATCTGGTGATCACTTCCACATTTTTTGCTTCCCATAGTCATAGCTGCAGACTATCTCTTTCATTCCATGGTAGTCTTATTTCAGTTAAAAGCCAAAAACATAAATCATAAAAATATTGAGGGGAAAGCAACCATTGTCACACATAAGTATCACTTTTATTAGTTATTATCATGTTTCCATTATATACCAATCAGGGTACATTTGGCTGAAAAACCCTCTGGTTCCAGAATCACACCTGGATTCCTATCACATGATTTATGACATAACAGTGTCATCTAATCCAGATCTTTACCAAAAAATCTTTACACTCTTAACTTATAATAATGTGCCCTAATACATTCAAGAATCACCTGATTACTTCCGTGGAAATGTATTGCTTTGGCTTGAAGCATTCCAGACTTCTGGCACCAAAACCCTGTGAAATTACATATTCTGATCCAAGCTATCCTTGTTCCAACTGGGAACCAGCTGAGAAATTCTGAATGCATAGACACCATTGTCTACATTTAGTTATTTTTGAATTTAATGTTTTTTGCATTAAAACCCATTAAAACACTTTGAAACTCAAACCAGGCACCACCGCAGCGCCCAGGAACTTTCCCAGGTGGCGCCCCAGCACCTGAAACATTCACTGGGCGGTGCTTTACAAATCAATTAGGCAATGTGGCGGTGCTTCTAACCTAATTAATTTGCCAAAACGGTGCTTTTAACCCAAAATTTGGGGTTTTACTTTTGGCTAACCTTAACCAAACTTCTTGACACAGTCACAGCAATTAAAATATAATTAAATCCTCATTAATTATATTCCAAGAATATATTAATTAACCTTCCCAGTAAATTAATCCATTTGAAGACAACAAGTCTTTACTTGAAACAGTCAGGTCCATTTTGGCCCTATGATTAAATCCTCATTAATCATATTCAAGGGTATCAATTAATTAACCTTTCCAGTTAATCAATTGGTTTGAGACACCTAGTCTCATAAAATGAATTGTTCAGATATTCATTTTGGCCCTCAATTAGTATAGCCCAATTAATTCCTGGGTATCAATTAACCTCCATGGTTAATTAGACAGTTTGAGACACCTAGTCTCATAATCTGAATTGTTCAGATATTCATTTTGGCCCTCAATTAGTACAGCCTAATTTATTCCTGGGTAATCCATTACTACGCTTGAAAGTCTCTCCAAGGCCAATCCTATTGTTTTGACTTGCAACCTATGAAATTCATCACAATTCAATTTTTTATGAAACTTACAGCCCAATGTGACTGTAGTATGGTCACAGTACTCAGAGTTTCTCCGCACAATAGAAACAGTGAGAAGACCATTGAGGATCAACACATTTATGCCAAGACTTATCTGGCCCTAAAGAAGACTGAGAATTTCCAGTTCTTCTACATTGATGAATCATTGTTTTTCTCCTCACTCAGGTCTAGGCATGGGTGGGTTGAGAAGGGGTCCAAGGACAGCGTAGCCCATTGTCCAGCTGTCTGTTCCCAGACATATTTGATGGTAGCGTTTCTGGGTCCTTGCAGGTTGGACCAATATTAAATGATCAACGGTTCCCACAATAGCAGGACTTTTCTCAATTTTCTCCGAGCCGTCAAGGAGTACCTCTGAATCAATTACAGTGGCACAACCAACATTGTTGTGTTGGATAATTTCAGGCTCCATAAGGTGAATTTGGTTGTGTCAGAGTTCCCACCAATAGATAAAAATAGCTATTTGGCCAGCCACTGCCTGGCTGACTGCCCAATGAGACTCCTCTTTCTTCTGCCCTATTCTCCATTTCTGAATCTAATCAAGGAGGTGTTTGGTTGGATCAAGAATAAGGTGAAGAAAGGCCTCCCTCAGGACACCAAGGATCTCTTCAACATTATTGAGATCAGCCAATTTACAATGCCACCTGATGTGGTTGCGGTTTTTTACAAGCACTTCAAATTCATCCTTCCTAAAGCTCTTGCTTCTGAGCCAATCAGATAAATGGGCGCTCTGGATTTATTTATTTATTTTTATTTATTTTGTTTTTATTAGGACTTAAAAATTATTAATTAAATTATATGAATTGACGTTGAATTGTATTATAGCCATATAAGAATTAGTACAAAAGATAAATAAAATTAATTATACTAGATATAGAGACAAATATTTTTATTAAGATGCACCAAATATTGTATTGACTGTAGAGCTAACAAATAAATAGATTTAAAAAGATAGAAATGGAATATTTTTTTAAATAATTGTGAACCCTTTTTGGTACTTTGGCTTTTTCTAAGCCACAGATTGGGCCTTGCAAGTCATCATCCAACCTGATTGATTTAGTGCCACTGTAGCTACACAACACGGCAACCAATGACTTTTATGTATTCCTTACTAATTAGTATTTATGACACGGGTTAAGCATATCAAATATATTTATCAAATCATATTACAAGGGAAAGGTAATTTGAGTTCTAAACAATCACTTGTTTAAAACAATAGTGGAGCGGGCCGCTTGATGCAGATAAATTCAGTTCTTGTTGTTTAACTATATAATATATGAACCCATACTTGACAAGCAACTAAATAAACACATTTTTAAAGCATATTTTATTATTTCATGTGTTTGCTTACTATAACTACTGTCTTATAATATATGCAGATATATCACTATTATAATTTTAAACATTTAAATTTTAATATTTGAATTCTATTATTTAAATTTAAATATTAAAATTTTAAAATTATACTTTTAATATTAAAATAAAAAATATAAAAGTTATATTGCAAGGGGAGATAATTTATTAGGGAGATGCAGATTGCAAAGGGGATGTGATTATTCTGGGAGATTATACCCCAAAATTAAATTTTCTGCTAATGCATCTAATTTGGACCACATACTCTTCTGTATGTGGTGGATAACTCTGGATGCAATTGCAAGAGGGGTGGTGCTCTGTACCCCGGTGGTTGCTGAATGTCTTCTAAAAGGTATCTGCAAAAAGCAAATTGATTAGGAGTTGGTTCTTGGGAGGTATTGTGTATCTGTACAACAAAGCTAAGTAAAACAGTTGTATAGGACATGCTCTACAGTTCAGTAGCCCTGTGGTGTCTTCATTTTGTCCAGTGCCAGCCAGCAGATGTCCATTTGAAGGGGGACAACCTCCAGCTTTTTCATGTTGGATTTCATGATGCAGTGGATATTACCCCAAGGTAAACAGCAAGATGCAGTTGCTGTGAAGTATAGCTTTCTGCAAATAAGCAGAATTTCTTATATATAGTGACCAAATTTTTTCATATAGGATGTATTTGAAAATCTGAGTAAAGGCAAGATGGGCATTTTAGAGGGATTGACCACTCATGCCTCTGCAAAAAATATGAATAAAGGTTTTGTCATATTGACTAAGAATACTTTGCCTATTTGATTTTATATTGTTTTTATTAAATTATTGAAGATTGCTGTCTTGATTTTTTCTTGTGGAACTTGAAATTAATTTTTTTTTCAGGTTTATTTCATATGATTTCATAGTTGAAAATTGAAATTGTTGAAGACATTTAAAAGATATATACATTGAAATTCATCTTGACATTTAGTTTAATTTTCATATTTTCATTGGAATTGATACTTGTGCCTACTTCATAGGCTTCTCTGACCCAAGTTGAACTTCCTTCTGGCGCTTTGAATTTCTTATTCATTGCTTCTTTTGTTACATATTGATTAATGTTATTTTGAATTATTTCATTTATTTTATTTTTATTTATTTGATTTAAGAGGCTACTAGTGATTGGTAGCCCCTATAAAACCAACTGGGTGCAAAGGCCGCCACTTCAGCCACCTTGTCCCCATTCCTAGTTATAACTAAAGTAAATATAAGTAAACCATAAAAAACTTACTAATTGTTTCCCCCGCGCCCCCTCAGCCACTGGTGCCCCTTCAGCAAACTTTGTTAGTGTGGCTGCTATTCATTTGATTTCCTGTGTCTTATCTTTCTTATTTTCTGTGCTACTTGTTCTTCCTCTTGATTTTCATTTGATAAATTTTCAGTATTTCTTGAAGCGCTTCTGATTCTTGATTGTGTTTCATTTTCATCTGTTTCCATTTGATTAGTTTCTTCATTTGTGTTGATTTCATTTGAAATTTAAGTTCCTTCAATCAACTTGATTTTCTTATTGTTTTCTTTGGCCCCCTGCCAGAACTCCCACAAATTGTAGGCTGCATCATTGAACTTCAAAATTGATAGAATTGTTCCCTGTAGATTAAGTAAGGCTTCATTATTCTTTTCATCTATAATATTTCCCAATTTATTCAGAGCATCTTCTTTTTGACTGGATTAGTGGCTGGCCTTTGCTGCCCAGCTTTCCTGTTACTAGTTCCCTGATAGTTTTTTCTATTTCAACAACCTTTTGCAGGTGTGCTTATAATTCATTTATCAAGTTGTGAATATTTGATATTTTGTTTGAATTAAATCAAAAAACTGGTTTTTACAGTAATACCTTCAATGCATGAATATTTTTTGTTATTAATAATAAATTAAGAGCCACAAATATAAATTTTGCATTATAATATTGCAATTAGACGTCAACTCTTGATATTTAGATATTATGTGCATAACTCAATGCATTCTGTTTAATAAAACTCATTTTAATAGAGGCCCTTTTCATTGTAATTTATTGAAATGGACTGTGTTTATATTAGAGAGTCATTTTAACGTTTAGTACAAATATTGATACATAGTGCATTTTACAGCCTGTATATTTACCTATTGGTAAAAATTCTGTAAAATTTTTAGTTGGATTTTGTGAGGTAATAACAATGTAATGGGTTAATAAATTAATGTTCATTACCATTAATTGGCTGATTTTCTTTGCTGTTGCAATTGTGCTTTTCTGATATTTACGCACTAGTTTCCAATTGATTGGTTTCACATCCAATCACACAGACAATAGGAAATCAAGTTGCCACCCCAACCACATCCGGTCTTGGGATGGCAACCATGTTTACTATTACATGTGTGATTGGATGTGAAACCAACCAATTGGATACTAGTGCGTGAATATCAGAAAAGCACAATTGCCACAGCAAAGAAAATCAGCCAATTAATGGTAATGAACATTAATTTATTAACCCATTACATTGTTATTACCTCACAAAATCCAACTAAAAAGTTTACAGAATTTTCACCAATAGTTAAATATACAGGCTGTAAAATGCACTATGTATCAATATTTGTACTAAACGTTAATGACTCTCTAATATAAACACAGTCCATTTCAATAAATTACAATGAAAAGGGCCTCTATTAAAATGAATTTTATTAAACATAATGCATTGAGTTATTCACATAATATCTAAATATCAAGAGTTGATGTCTAATTGCAATATTCTAATGCAAAATATATATTTTTGGTTCTTAATTTATTATTGATAACAAAAAATATTTATGCAAAGGATTTTATGTTATTCATAAAATATACAACATTTTATTGATTATGAGAATGCCAATAATGTAAAAATAATATATTATTAATTATGAATTGGAAGAAATAGTATCATTTTTAATAAGTTGCTACAAAGAATTTTTTTATTTTACTGATCAAGGGACAAGTGGGGGAGGGAATGGGCAACATGTACGTTGCCATTGTCTGCGCCTGTGAAAGGGACAGCATCAGAGGTAATGGGAAGGGAATAGGTGGTAGTCTGGGAGTCAGAGTTGGAAGGTGGGTGGTTTGGTCTTGATGGGGTAGTTGGGGAGGTAGAGTTTGTTGACTGGGAAGAGGTGGCAAGAGCTGATTGCTTCAATTGCTCAAATTTGTCTTCTGACACATATGCAGGCTTGATAAAACAAATAGATTGCCGTGGGGGGAGGCAGAAGTCTTTTCTGGACTTATCACTATCACTTGCATAGAATATAACAAGATCAGATAAATCCTGGAAAATATGGATGGGGAAAGCTCATAACCCTTATCAATATGGGTGCACAATTCATTGTATGTGGCAGGCTTTAAGCGCCTAAGAGCAGAACCAAAATTGTAGAGACATACATCTGCAAGATGCATGTCAGAATGGTTGTTGGGATAGGATCAACAGGTATGCCCTGCAGCCCTGATTTCTTGGGTTGCCCACTCACACTGTTTCATCTCTGCACTCAGTACAACTGTGTACACAGCGTGTTGGGTAGCCTACTCCCCCAGCATGTCCTTGAGCTCTGTCTGGTAGGCATACCTATCTGTGGTGTTTGATATTGCCAAGTAATTATTGACACCCAATGGGGAAACTGCCAACAAAACCTCAACAAATTATACAAAATTGGCCCTTGCTTGTAAACGTCAGATTAGATACACTTTTCTCCATAATCTTGGATACTTGCAGAAATTTGGCATACAATAAGAATATGACATCACTACGTGTCCTTATTGCCCTCCTTTTAACAAAATTAATGATAGTTGTATTGGAAGGGTTGGTATCCACCAAACTGGAGCCACTGAGAACCTGGCTGGACAAGATTCTGGCGGCAACCAAAACTCTGTGCATCCAAAAATTCATTATTATCTTATTGGTGAAAATGCTGTGGAGTCCCAGTTGAACACAGACCTGGAACTGGGGCATCCACAGGTCACACTCCATAATAGCCATCATGAGAGGGTGGGCTTTTTCACCTTCAGTCAAAGAACAGGCACCAGTTGGGGTCTTCTTGGGAGGAGGCCACAATTGGCATGTGCTTGCAGGGCTGCAGCCACAGTGAACTTTGAAAAACCCATTACAGTTGCAATTTCCCCAAGGGACATAAGCATCCCTTGCTTTTCAACCATTTTGAGAACAATCTCTGGGGTAAATAGCTTTCTTCTGCGTCTTGCAGGCTAATTGGCTAGAAATGGGGTGTGTCTGTCTTGGGAATCAGACAGTGCCATCTGATTGTCTCTTTCTGGATTCTGGCTTCCCTAGGTGACCCCTTGGCTCAATTGGCCAATTCCAGATGCTAGTTTTGATATGTGATTTGGGTTAACAGCTACCTGTGAGTGATTGGCAAACAGGGTCATGATTGAGGACGCAGGAGAAAGATTACACTCCTGAGTAGTGCTTGAGGAGGGGCCTGCGGATTGGGAGTGACAATAGACAGAGGCTTCACTATTGGAAGACCCAGGGTAGCCCTGAATAATTTCATCAAGGCCAGGGAACAGCTCATTGACTTGGTTGTTATTGAAAGAAGATATAATAAATTTTAAATCAAAAAATTAAACTCAAAAAGAGAATTGAATATTTTAATCAATTTTATTGTTAAGTATGTTAAGTGGTGAATTTTATGATCTAAATTTAAGCTTTCCAAAACTGAAATAGGGTGATTTTTGAGAATGCCTGTGATTCCCAAAAGAATTAACAAAAATCCACTCTAGATCCTTTGACATCCTTTTTGAGATACCTATAAATTGTATTTTTTCAAATCCACCTAATTTTTTATTTGAAATTTGGTTCTTGGATTTGACAATCCTGCAATTTCAGATTTGTTAAGTTTTCCATTGTAGTGCAGGGTGCCACTACCCAGTATTACTTTCATGGCCCATACCAGAGTCTGACTGGACTCCCATAGGGGAAGCAGGCTGGGCCTGGAAGGCCATGTACATAATAGGCGTGATACAGACCAGTTAGTTGAGAGCAGTGGCTAAGGGGCACCAACTCCCAGTATGGGGCACAACTTGGTCAGCCAGCCCCAATACTGTGATGTAGACAAACCCCAACTTGCTGAAGTCCTGGGCAGGAGGCGTGTTGGGAAAGGGAGGAGCAGTAGGAATCTCCTTCATATTAGGCAGCAGATCCAGATGGTAGGGGTGGAAGTACTCCAAGTCAAGAGCGCAGGGTGGTTTAACTGGAGCAGCAGGAGTGTAGCCATGATATAAGGATATACAAGTTTGTATTTTGATGTGGATTCACAAATAGATGCAAAGAAAATAATTAATTTGAGCAAAAATAGACAATTCCTGCAATAAGATAATGATTTCTGGGTGTAAACTTGCTTTATTAAGATTTCAACAGTGAGGAGGGCTTCTCCCCCTCACTACTTATACTTACTGGAGATTCTGTGTCCTTTTGTGCCACCAGAGAACTGGTGGCATCATTTGCAGTTAAACTTACAATTTTCTCTGTAATTTGCATACTTGGGAAAGGGGTGGGAGCTCATTGGTTGCTGTTGTGAATGCTGCCATTCACCATGTTTTGATTTCGCCTTTGTTGGGTTATTTTGAGGATAAATATATTTCTTTTGTTTTTTCCCTTTGAAATGAGGCTGGCTCCAAATTAGGAAATACAATTGTTCAGTTTCCTGATCCTGCGCAACTCACTTGCCCCACTCATGCTTGTGGCAAGTGATCCTACCGCACTGGAATTGCTTTGTGGTATTGCAAACCACTATATAATCCATTTCCTATTTTCCAATAAAATTAAGTTCTATTCACATTTTTGTCTTTGTGTTTCCAAGTCCTTTGGTGTCTCTCTCTAGCCACAACTAGTAGAGATTTATCATTCAGGGCCACTAGGTAATCCAATAACTTTCCCTGCCATTCTAAACAAGACTTATTATGAATCTAATCTCAAGGTTAGGATTTCCTTGTTGTGACTCTGTGCCGCGCCTCAGATCACAACAGTTGCTATAATATGAACCTTTCTTGCATTGCAGCATGCCAAGGCACCACAGTTATTTATAGTTCCCGCAATTAATTGAGCGCCCAATTGCACAATCAAACAATTGCGCTCCCAATGTGCTATTTTCTGATAGCTGAGAGACCTGAATTTGTTAATAGAATTGAAGCCAGGGATTTGAGGATTGTGTACCTCTCAAATCCTGGTCCATTTGTTAGTCAAAAGATTGGTTTTTGGGCTCTGAGGAATACTTGGTAAGGGTTTCCAAGCTGTGGGGGTTTTTGCCTCTAGGATGGCCAGCTGGTTGTCCAGGGCTTTCTGGGCCCTGAAAATTACCATGTTTGGACTAATTCTTTATTTGGAAAAGTATAAGGAGAACTGCTTTCCTTTTTTGTGCTTTATGTTGGAAGGTTACCCTCCAAATCCTATAAGGGCATTTTCAATTAGAGACTGATTGACGCACCTGCACTAGTTGCAGATGAGTCAGAGAGTAACACATTGGAATGACGTTTAATATGGCAATTAGTGACCAACCAATACATCTTCAGCTAGCTGCAGATGCTCCAATTGGTGACCCATTGGAATAGGATTTACATACAGCAATTATCAACCCATTGACGTATCTGCGGCTAGCCGCAGATGCATCAATGATTGACCCATTGCTTGCACTCACTATGTAAATTGGACTATTGCCCTTCTGCCCCTTTTGCCAAGCATGGGCCCCAAGGAAATTAGTCTAAAACCCTATTCTACACCCAATTCCCAAAGACAGCCCTACTTTTGCTGTGATCACCTGACTCCCAGATCACATATTCAGATGTTCACTTCCCACCCAATCTAAACCATTTCCCTCTGAATATTCCCCAAAATGTTTTGGCTCTTCAAGAATAGCTTAGTGCCTGCCAGTCTAGACCTTAGTCAGTATGATTCACCCTTTCCTTTCCCTCCTCCCCTTGCCAACTATAAAAGACTCTCAGAAAACCCCCAATAAAGAGAACCATTTACCATACAAACATAACAAACAACTTACAATTCTTATATTACTTGCAGAGCCCAAATATAGATGTTCTGTTGAGTAAGAAGATATTAGTCTTGTTTTTTTCCCAGTTGCTGCTCAGCTACATTAAACCCACCCTTAGAACCCTTGAGCACCACATTTTCTGGTGCTCACTACAGGGGTATCCACCACTGCCCTTCACACCGCTGCCAGAGACCTCTAGTCCAGGGAATAAACCTGTGGCCTCAAAATTATGGATTGCTCACACTGCTCCACTGCCAATTACGCTTGTTGCAATGCCAGCCCCCCACTTCCTGCCCGCCCAACACCTGGTTGTAGAGGCCAGGGCCAGCTCTGTTATGCTGATTGAGTCCCAACTCTCACCAAAGTCCCCCATCCTGAGGGTCAAGTTGTCCCCAATACAGAAGCTCCTCATCTACCTATAGAGGTTGAGGAACCTATTGCTCCAACTTCTGACCTCCTCCCACGCACCCAGGCTAGAACTTGCCCACTAGCCTCCCAAGCTGTTGAGCCCCCAAGACAGTGTTCCACTTTAGTCTGTCTGCAAAGCCCCTCTCCCGCCTCCAATGAAGACCCTGCAGAAGATTTCTTTGAGGTAGAAGAAGAACCTCTCTCAACCTCCCTCAGAACTTGTCTTGATCCTCTACTTCAAGTGGAGACCACCACCACCCTAGGGCCTTGTCTGGGAATCCCGCACCCCCTCCCCAGAGGTGCTGCACCCTTGACAAACCTAGCTCTTGTGTTCTGTTTGTCTCTTGTATAGAGCCCCTACCTGTCCCTACTGCTCCTTCATTCTATCAATTGATCCCTGGTGCACCTCCCCTACCAATGCATCAAGTTGCCCACCCAGGTCCCTCTGATGACCTCACTATATCAGATATGGAACATGTTTGTTGATTCCTGAGTGAGAATGGGGATGTTATCACCTCTACTGCCATAGACAACACCAGAAGGATTAAGGCTTACTTGATTCAGCTCAACCATCCTATGGTAACAGCTCTAGTGAATTGATTAGAGCAAAAACTCATTAGTAGTGAGCAGACCATTACGGCCCTAGTTTGTCTAAGGGATTATACTGAGGCAGCAGTAAACCCCCTCCAGGACCAACTCCATCAGATACAATATGATCATGAGGTTCTTGGAGACCTTCATTCAGACACAGTAACCATTGCACAGCAGATAACAGAGTATCACTCCTCCCTCCAGCAGCAGGTGATCCAACCCTTGGTGGAAGAGGTAGCCAACCTTAAAGGCCACTCAACCCAACATGACGTGGATATTGGGGACATTCAGACCCAGCTAGCGGACATCTGAGAAGCCTGTGACCAATGGCTGCAAATGCTGTGTCTAGAGTCAACCAGATCCAAGAGGATGGAAGGCCCAGAAAAATGACCTTGATCTACTTCATCACAATCTTACACAGACATGGGAAGACTTGGATGTTGTAGGGACTGACAGCAACACAACCTATTCTAAGCTGGAAGTGCTCCAGTCAGACCAGGCTGCATTCAAGTCAAATACAGAGGCCAATCAGAGCAAGCACCTGGGTCTCATTAAGCAACTGACTACCTAACTCAAGAGTGTTCAACAAGAGTTGAATATCCTAAATCAGAAGCAGGAAGCCCATGCCTCTACTTACAATAAAGAACTCTCTACCATAAAGGAGAAGGACGTCAGCCTCCAGCTGCTGGTCTCAAACCTGATCAATAAATTCAACTCAATGAACTTAGGGGGATCAGGTGGTACACAATTGAGTCCACCTTTGCATCTGCATCTGCATTGGAAGAAGTGGTGTGTTCTGTCCTTGAGTTGGTAGAAACTACTATGGCTTCATCCAGTACTCACCTGGCTGGAGAAACATATTAAAGTTTCCCCCAGGCCACACAAGGAGTTCCCACCCTCATGTCAACCCCCTTCCCACCTATCCCAGATATCTTGACCCCAGGTCCAACCTCAGTATCAACTGTTGCCATCCAACTGCCTGGAGAGCATCTCCCAAATACGCCACCACAGGCCTAAGCTAACAAACTAAGGGTAGACCCTGCAACAGCACGCTGGGAGACGCCTTCCAACCCTGGACACCCATACCTCCAACAGTACCTTTGGTGGCTCCCTCCTTCTGGGTATCCAGGCCCAATCCCCAGTCATACCCGCAGGAGGGGGTCTTTTTTCCAGCAAAATTACCCCTGTGTGACCTACACCCCTCCTGGTCCTTTGCTCTCTCCTTGTGGTTATCCCAGAGCTTTCTCTAGAGCCCCCCCTGGACCACCACCTGGCTGTCCCTCAGGGCCACTGGGACCGCTGCCTGGACCCCCAGGACTGCCCTATGGCCCTCCAGGGCCAATTTCTTCTAACTCTAGTCTACCCTCCTGGGACGTGTGTCCAAACTCCGGCCCTAGTCTCAAGCTGAACACAAAGTTAAAACCAGGAGGTCCCATTAACATTTATGTGTTCCTAAAAGGGTTTGAACTAATGACTAGGGACAGCCCTGAGCTATTTGCCTGCGCTAAACTACTCAACAGCCTGGATGAAACTGCCTTCTCCACAGTAATTGCCTCTCTTAGTGGAGGGGGAGGGGTCTTACAAGGAAATTTAAAACATCCTTGAAGATACCTACAGGTCCCCAGAACAGCTGGATGATGAAAAGCCAATTTCTTGATCATCATTCTGAAAAAAGATGAGTTGTTTCCAGAATTTGGCAGAAGATTCAGGGTTAAGGCACAGACTTTAATTTCTATCAACTTCCTGACCCCCAGAGAAGCAGCAATGACCGTCCTTCATGTAATCCACCCCTTTTCATACTTGTCTGTCTTTCATTCACAACTGCTAACACCTACCTCAACCCAAGCAGTACTTTGCATAACTGCCTCCTTCCAACAACATACTCTATGCCAGGCTCCACGTCCTGTGTACCCCTCCTTTTGTGTAATGAACGTTGTGGAGGAATATGAAGAAAAGGATGATGGAGTTTTTATAAGGAAAGACAGCCTATGGAAGAACAAGAATTTTTTAATTGCGTTTGGAAAGTACACTTTGCAAGGAACTGCCCACACCGCCAACTAGACGTGAAAGAAGAGCCCACTGACTCAAAACCCAGTGTGCACGCCTTGCCCAACACATTGCAAGAGGATAGTGCCTTGAAAGGGCCAAAAAACTACTAAGCGGAGCACACAGGACCAGTGTGTCTCTACCTAGTAAAAAGGTCTCCCCTGATCTCCAGAACCCAGACTCTCTAATAAGGGCTGTGGCTGACCATACACACACAAAAGACCCATACCAAAAGGATTTACCCCCTCACAAAATAACTCCCTTGAAGACTGACCCTGCCCTGCCTTACATCATCCAGGCCCAGAACCTCCAGGAAACCCACAATACTTTCAGCAACATAACTGAAGCTCTTTCTAAAACCATGATCACCATTCCATTGGGGGACATTGTCAACATCCTCCCAACCCTAAGAAAAGCAATTGAGGAACTGGAGAAAGGACCCCCTCTTGTCTTCTGAGTAGAAAGAGGAAATAGCCTCTTGGTTGGGTCAAGTACATGGGTCCAAACCAAAGTATTTGGCATCCTAATTTGTGCTGTCTTGGATAGTGGCGCCCCCTCTCTAATCCTGTCCTCCCAATTTTCCTGTAGGCTCGGTTTCCTGCCAGATATTGAGTGCAGCAGAACCTTTGGTACAGCGGGCAACAATCCTGCCAGATTCAAAGGCACATACTCATTGGTTTCCTTGAAGTTTGGGGATACTGTGGTCACCTGCCCGACCATAGTCCTGGAAGCAAAGAACTATGATGTATTGATGGGATCCTCTTTTATGGATCAGTTTGGGACCACCATAAACCACAAGACTGGCATGTTTCACCTCCTGACATCTGATGGCTGGCCTAGAGTCCCTCCTGAAGGTATGAGCCCTAGAAGGTGCATCCTGCTTGCCTATCCCTCTGGGATGATTGGGATCCCCTATGAAACCACATAAGTCCAGATAATCAAACTACCAACAATAGTTAGCTACATCAACCCCATCCTGATACAGTCAAAGGAGAGTGTAAGTATCCCCCAAATCCCAAGCCTTTATAGGAACAGGTTTTAAGCTTTGCATACCAAAGGGGTTGCACAGTGAAATATCAGCACTAGGTTTTCCACACCCTGGGCTGCCCACAGTTGCAACTCACCTCATCCCACGGAAAACCACCAATGAACTCAGCATCCTGGTAGCCAACCCTCACTCCTCCACCCTCAAAACAGGACGCAATTCTGGGATAGCCTTCTTAAAATTGTCTCTAATAAATCTATTTCCTCTGCCTATACTATTGGATTGCTATATAGACTGGGATTACCAAACCCCAGTCACAACCTAATAGAACCTATCCTACAAGACAAACAAATTGGGGACATAGGCCTGCAACAGAAGGAAAAGTTCCTGGAACTCATTAAAAAAGTATGAGCATCTTTTTGCCAACTTCAATGCCGAGCTGGGCTGCGCTATAACTGCTTCCATAAAGTCAACACAGGGGAGGCACAGCCCCTATTCCAAACTGTGTACTGTTGTTCTCCCATGGCTAATTGAGTAATCCATAAAGAGGTGGATAAACTACTGGAAGGAGAGCTTTTAGTACCATCCAATAGTCCATGGGCCATCCCTTTGCTCCTGGTTAAGAAGAAAGATGGAACCAATTGGGTGGTAATCAACTACAGGAAGCTGAACGCCATCTCCAAGAAAGATAGGTACCCCCTACCCTGGATTGATGACACCCTAGACAAGCTGGGAGGTGTGTAGTTCTTCTTGGCTATGGATCTTGTAGAAGGCTATTGAAAAATACCTATGGAAGTCAAAGACAAGGAGAAATGTGCAATTGGGACGGCTGATGGTCTGTACCAACCAACACAGATGCTGCAAGGACTGGCCAACACTGCAGCCACTTTTCAAAGGCTAATAGACACCACCTTTTGCAACCTAAAGTCCATATGTGTCCTTGTATATTTAGATAACATCAACGTGTACCCAAAAGGCTTTGAAGATCATCTTAGAGACCTAGAACAGGTCTTCATTAGACTAGGCAAGATAGGGATGAAACTTAAGCCAAAGAAGTGTCAATTCTTTAAGGAAAATCTTGAGTTCCTAGGTCATATCATAAAAAAGACATTGCTCCTACCCAGCCAAGGTAACAGCTATTTCCAAACTTGTTGCCCCATTACTGTCAAAGACTTGTAATGTTTCCTTGGTATGGTTGGCTACTATTGCCACTTTATAGAAGCATTTGTCAATCTAGCCCAACCCCTCTTCCGCCTTTTTAAAAAGGATGTAGAATTTGTATGAGATTGTGATTGCCAAATTGGTTTGAGGCGCTCAAGCAAGCCTCAGTAGAATCTCCAATCCTGGCGTACCCTGACTTCTCCAAAGAGTTCATCTTGTATAAAGATGTCAGTTTAATAGCAGTAGGAGTGGTCCTTGCGCAATTGGATGATTAAGGTCACAATCACCCTGTTGGATACTTCTCCAGAACCCTGAATGTCCACAAACAAAACTACTCAGTAACCAAACAAGAATGTCTAGCAGTCCTATATAGTATTGAAGAGTGTTGACCCTACCTATAAGGATCCCACTTCAAAGTTGTGACTGATCCCTCCTCCCTGAAGTAGCTAGCTAACCTAAAAGATCCAGAAGGGAGATTATCTCGTTGGGCAGTGAGATTGCAGGCATACAATTACAAACTTATACACCGTCCTGGAGCCAAGCACGCCAACACCAATGGATTATCTAGACTTCCACTAGTAGCAGCCCTTGCCCCAGAAGGAGACACCCTGTTTGACCTCATCCCTTTTCCCTCCAAGTGGGATAGTATCTCATCCAAGGCCCAGAAAACTCTAGTCAAACTTGCTCATAACACTACAATTAGAGACAGCTGTTTATATAAGGAAGTCAAGGGACATAAGCTGCCATATATCCGCCCCTCTTGACAACTAGCCATACTATGTCAATTCCATAGCCTAGCCACCGGGCATGCAGGTGAAAAACATATGACAACAACACTTGCATCTCACTGTTATTGGGAAGGTATGTACACTGACATATTAGAATTTTGTCAAAGTTGCATGACTTGCTCCTAGTATTGCCCCCTACCCAAGGCCACTAGCTACAGATAACACACCCTATCTCACGTGTTTTACACTGTTAGAATTGATTTGGTAGGACCAGTAGGCCAAAATAAGACTGGTTGCGGAAACCAATACCTTATTGTAGCAATTGACCATTTTAGCAAATGGATCAAGGCTAAAGCTATCCCTGCCCCTACAGCCAAGCACACTGCCCATTTTTTCTGTTGCATATCATTGCCAATTATGGCTGTCAACACAACATCTTGACAGACAATGGAACTAATTTCACTAGTGAGCTTCTAGTTGAATTAAACAAGGCTATGAAAATCAAGGATGCAAAATCCACTCCATATCACCCAGAAACAAATGGCTTTGTTGAACATGTTAACGGCATCCTCAAGACTATCCTCAAAAAGCTCATGCTAGATTTGGGCTCATCTTAGGATACCTTAGTCCCCCCTGGCACTCATGGCCTACAGGGTAACTAATCATACTGCTACTAGATGCTCCCCCTTTCAGATAATTTATGGACAACAACCTTCCCTACCTGGGCTCCTAGCAACCTATTAATTGGACACAGATAAATACCCCAACAATCACCTGAGAGCCCTCACCAAAGGGTTAATAACTATGCATCACAAAGCATATAACTCTATGGGAACAATTCAGTGTGCTGTGTTTGCTTGCAACATAAGCATTGTCCCAAGCTAGCCTCTTTCAAGATTAGTCAACACGTACTTGTCTCCAGGGCTTGGACTTTGGGACGTCCCCACAAGCTCATCCCAATGTTTTCAGGTCCATTTGTGGTAATTGAGAAAAGTAGCTTTGATGCATATACATTTTGACATAGTGCCTCTAGTTGAACTTATCAGAGAGTACATGCCAAGTTCATGAAAGCAGCGCCTGCAGTTGACAAGGAACCTCCTCATCTTGTGCCAACCTCTGCCTACATGGGCAACCCTCAGTATGGCCATGCGGCTTTAAAAAACCTCTGCCAGCCTCTCTATTACCTCTTCTATATAGGGCAGTAGAGGAAACACTACATAGAAATATAGAAAGTTGATGAAGCAAGGTATCCTACTACCCCTTCATAGGATCAGGATGAAGAGACTAATTATTGATATAGCCTGCATAAATAAAAAAGGGATTTATCCCATAAAAAATATATATAAATTGATTAAAAAATTATTGTGGTGGAAGCATAAGAATGTATTCTTGGAGTTGATGAGAGGTCATGAAACCCATATAATGGTTAGTGACCTTGGCAGCCACAAAGAAAGGGAACATACAATTGTTGTTTTATGTAGCTACACAGTCACTAATGGGAGCCTGAAGCATCCAATTGTACATGCAACATTTCTTGGGAGGATGGTAGCTGGTATAGATGGCAGCTAGGATGAGGGTGTCCTGAATCATGTACTTGTATGATTCAAACCCCTTGACAGGACAACCTGTGGACAACTGAGCCTGCATATTTTTGATAGTGGTGGCTACCTTCTTGCAGGACAGATTGTGCAATTAGCCAGATTAAAGGAGAGACCCAGAGTGATGAGAGCTTAAACCTGCTGGTGGTACAAGTTAGGATCTAATTCCCCAACCTGGTTGGAAAACAGGCAGTACCAACGGCTCTGTGACGCCCCATCAAACCCATGATATGAAAGAACAGGACAGACGTCCTGCTCCACCCCCCAAGTTTCCACTGCTGAGATCAAGGCGTTTTGGGCAAAAGTGACGTCAGCAATTTTGCAAGGACAAGTTGCAATCAGTCAGCTAAATTCTGATAAGGTAAACAAAAGGGCATGGTGGGTATCAATGGCCATGGCGTTTTCCACCAAGTGTCCCACCCAAGTAGTAACAGGACTGGCTACCTGACATCCCAGCCCAAGCTGTGAAATGTCAATAAGATTGGAAGATAAGGGAACTGCCACACAAGAGGTACGCTGGTGTACACATTCTTGGAGGAGTTCCTTAACCATGCTGAATCTTCATTCCAGACCAGCTCCAGAATTTGAGCCATCAACTCAACCTGAAGAGCAGCCCTAACCTCCCAATAGTTGTTCTTGGATTGTTTGTTAAGACAGACTACGTTGATAGCCATCTGGCTATAGGGACCAAGGACTTGCTTGGAGCAATCAGGTGCATGATGGGTCATGACCACATTGTCCAGCCCCATGTTGGCAAAGATCTCCTCTATGGCCATGCAAGGAACCAGGATGTCCTCAGTGGAATTATCTGCACCCAAAAAATCTGCTGCCTCCAGAGCTGTGTGTTGCTGCTTGTCAACAAGAGCCTTGGAAGCTGCCTGCACGGCAGCTGCGTCACAAGCAGCCTAGGCCATCACCTCCTGTAAAGCCTGCTCATCATTGGTTAGAAGGGCTGCCTCTTCCCCGCGTGCCAGGTCACAAAGACGCTGGCGCTGAGTAGCTGGGGAAGTAGGGAAACTTGGTGGGCTGCAATCTTTGGGATTGGGTTGGGAATCAGAATCTTCATTGGCATCAGGTCCTTGGGCACCTGAATATTTGGACTCTTTGGACTGTGAGGCCTCAGCCCTCAACCTCTTCATCTAGTTGTAGGTACTGACACCCCTTGGTAACAAAAACCCAACTGGACGCAATAGCAAAGGCAACAGAAGTCAATGGAGCTCTTACTATCTCGCGGTCCTCCTCTGGGAGGACCTCCAAGAGATGCTCCTCCCTTTCTACTGAGGAGCCCACCCCCTGTTCAAGGGCCTTAAGCTTGGCTTGACAAAGAGCAGTTAACGCGGCCTGCAGGGAGGCAGACAATTCACAAACGCGGCAGGCAGCAGAAGATAATGACATTTTTAACTATGGGAAATCATTCAGGACACCTCTATTTATACTTAATTTTACCCAATTAATTTGGCTTGATGATCATTGGGTGATTTATCATGACTAACCCCTCTAAGCTTATTCCCCAATTATAATTAGGCCACTTGAAGTTGATTGACTGCTTTAAATTGGTTCTAGATGAACATCCACTTGCTATTATGAAGGCCTTAAATTTCCTTTTAAGGATGGAGCTGCATCCTGATCCAGGGGTATGTGGTGCAGGGTGCCGCTCCCCAGTATTACCATGTTTGGACTAATTCTTTTCCTTGGAAAAGTATAAGAGGAACTGCTGTCCTTTTTGTGTTTTACGTTGGAGGGTAACCCTCCAGATCCTATAGGACATTTCCAATTAGAGACTGATTGACGCACCTGCAGCTAGCTGCAGATGAGTCAGAGAGTGACCCATTGGAATGATGTTTATTATGGCAATTAGTAACCAATCAATGCATCTGCAGCTAGCTGCAGATGCTCCAATTGGTGACCCATTGGAAGAGGATTTACATACAGCAATTATCAACCCATTGATGTATCTGTGGCTAGCTGCAGATGCATTAATGATTGACCCATTGCTTGCACCCGCTATGTAAATTGGACTATTGCCCTTCTGCCCCTTTTGCCAAACATGGACCCCAAGGAAAGTAGTCTGAAACCCTATTCTACACTCAATTCCCAAAGATGGCCCTACTTTTGCTGTGATCACCTGACTCCCAGATCACATGTTCAGATGTTCACTTCCCACCCAATCTAAACCATTTCCTTCTGAATATTCCCCAAAGTGTTTTGGCTCATCAAGAATAGCTTAGTGCCTGTCAATCTAGACCTTAGTCAGTATGAATCACCATTTCCTTTCCCTCCCCCCTTGCCAACTATAAAAGACTCTCAGGAAACCCCCAATAAATAGAATCATCTACCATACAAACATAACAAACAACTTACAATTCTTATACTACTTGCAGAGCCCAAATATAGAGGTTCTGGTAAGTAAGAAGATACTAGTCTTGTTGTATTTCAAGTTGCTTCTCAGCTACATCAAACGCACCCTTAGAACCCTTGAGCACCACATCCATGATGTCTATGATTTGTTTGAAATACAGGAAATCTTAAATTGTACATTAGAATCCTGCATTTCTGATTCGTGTATCCTGCATTTGTTTATTGTTTTTTGTCTTTTATTAGTTGATTTATCTGCTAAAGAGATATGAAATTTGCCAATTTAAATAAACAAAAAAAAGTCAAATTAAATGGTTGTTTTTATTAAATATTTTATTTTTCACTCAGCTGAGTTGCCTGCAAAAGTGATTCAAAATTTGTACCAAGGATTTGACAATGCCGCACTTTTACATCTAGGTTCTGAATTTACAGTAGGAAGGTCCGGCTATTGTGGGATCCTAATATCATTTGATAAATCTTGATACCCTTTGGACTGAGGTGAGCCGCCATCAAATAGGCTGTGGTGCAGACTGCAGCACACCAAGCTACCCTGTCATTTGAGCCTTTGGGGACATATTCATATGCATTGCGCATAGACAAGGCAAATGCTGATTTGTCAATATAGCAAAACTTAATTTGTTCCCTTGGCTTTGAGGGCAGTGTACGCCTCAGCATAATTTTTCTGGGTTTTCATTGGTTGGGCTGTTTCTATTATAGGGAGATACCCCAAGATTTTTCTAGGAAAAGCACATTCCCTTCACCAGATGATAGTAAAAGAAAATTGAGGCCTCAATCCACAAAGTAGATTTAACCACGGCCTGTATATTTGCCAGTTTAAGATGGCAATCTTGGGTTATTCACCGGTGGATTGTCAATTTGTGCTCATTGGTGAGCAGGTGGACACACACAGGGATTTCTTTGCGGCAAGGACATGGCCAGTATTGATGAATTTATTGAAGGTCTTTGAGGTGTACTTGGTATCCACTCCAACAAGAGCCGTGGCTGCCTTGTAGTCACCAGATTCCCGCATGAGCCGGAGAAGGATAATCTGCTTGATATCAGTAATGTGCTTCTGGGTAGGCTTAGTGGGCTCAGATGAGCTGGGATCCTTATTGGTGACAGACTTCAAGGCATGGGTACCTTGGTGTAAAAAGGCTGCAGCCTTTTTTAACACCAGCTGTCCCTCATCAGTTCTGTAGAACTCAGGCTCCCTGTACTCTTCCTGATTGCCATCACTGATGTAAGACTCATAGCTAGTGTCAAGTACAGGCTTAACTTTCTCCATTATGACTGACAGGATCAAATCCTGGCGGTACACAGCGTTAAACACATACAAAGTAAGTTCTACCTCCTTGTTTCTAACTGTTTTTGTTGTGGTAACCTTGGTGGGCTTCCAGGTCAGCTTGGGAACCCAAGGGTTGATGCTCTGCACCCTAGAAGCTTGTGCTCCTTTAACAAGCTGTATCAGTACAGCGTCACTATTGAACTCTCCTCTCCTGTCTTGTTCCTGAGTAGGCACTTGGGTTGCACTGACTTGATTTTTTGGCCTGCGGGGGCAACCACAACTGCAGTACACAACAGGTGCATTGATACTCTGCTGTTGTATTTGCTACATTTCAAAATTTAATAAATACTAAATAAAACTCAATTAAGTTACACACTGGTTTTTAATTTTTGCTTTTATCTGAATATAGATATTTGATTAATATTGTCCCCCCATATCCAATTATAGATTTTTTATTTCTTATTTAGTTGTTTTTGGTTTTAAAACACCCATTTTAGAACACCAAAAATATTTTCCACCTTTTTTTCTAGATTTTACGCCAAATTAAGCACACAACACAATATTTTAAAATTTATGTCTCAGATTGTGTGTCTTATTTTTAATAACTTGGTATCATTCTTGAGTACAGTTCATTTCACACAACATCTGAGTGATCTTGTTTACATAGTGAGTTGCTATTGTGTTTTGGTTTTGGGTTGAGATTTGACTCACTGCACTTGGGTGTTTTTTGTCACCAATTCACATAGTAAACATATGGGTCATTATTTTTCTTGTTATGCCTAAGCGCTGGACTGATTATTTTATAACTTAATTAAATTATTTATATTCAAATTATTCAGAAAGGTTAAAATACAATCAATGTCAAATCTTTAATTGATCTTGGGCTTAGATATTTTTAAAAAAAATAATTTATCAATTTTAGAATTGAAAATTGCACCTTATAATATTACTGGAAATATCTTAAGTGCTACTACATACTACAAGCTAAAAATATTTATTATGAGTTGCATGGGAGAGTAATAGCAGTCCCAAAGCTATAAATGCTATTACCTTATCTTTGGCTCATCATAAATATTATTAGTTTGTTTCAGAAAAAAAGGTTGTTGTTTTTGAAAGACTGATAACTGTATTTAAAATACACCCTCTAGTAAGCTGCCCTACTTCATGAACTTGCCCCAATACACTACTAGCATCTTCTGATATTTTTGTTTCTCTGGTACATCATGTGATTTAAAATGATAAGTTATCTAAGAATATTCTGAGAAACTTTCAAATGTTAACGGTAAAGTATACAACTTCCCATCTTTCATAAAATATAAAAGATTAATGCGCAGATTTCTAACTTTGAGCTCTTTCCTTATAGGCCTAAATTTTCTCTCATAAATATAAAAAATGACTTTTGAGAAATATTTGAGCCTGATAGCGCTGATCTATATAATTCTTTTCTTTTTTTCTTGCTCAAAAATATTTTTAATATCATTTATATTCTTAATATAAAGCTGATTTTCTTTCTCTTTTAATGTTTTTGATATTACACCAAAGTGACCATCAACAATGCTTTTTCCATGACATTCTACAATTCTCTATTGTATTTAATAGACCCTTTAATGTATTGTGGTGCCTCTTTAAATAGATAATATAAGAATTCATAGGATCTAAAATGGTTTCCATTATCAGTCCATACTTTTATATTCTTTATTTTTTAAACTTATCTGATTTAAGAAGACTTATTAGACATTCACCTGAAAACAAAGAATCATGAGACAATATTTGAGATAAAAAATCATGGTATTCATATTTAACTTTATTGTTTTCTTTAAATACCAATGCAAACCCCAATAAAGAAACAGGTCTTTTGGAATAAAAACAGTTATTGGTTTCAATTGGACCACCACCAACTTTTAAATTATCCTTAAAATCTATAAATATTGTGGTGCTCAAGGGTTGTAGGGATGGTTTGAGAGTAGCTGAGCAACTGGAAACACAACAGGACTAAATTCTTCTTACTCAATAGAACCTCTATTTTTGGGCTCTGCAAGTATGCTAAGATTTGTAAGTCAATTGTTGTGTTGGTGATAATTCTTGTTTATTGGGGACCTCTTGGGGGTCTTTTTATACTTGGAGGGGAGGAGGGAAAAGAAAGGGTGAGTCATGCTGACTAGGGCCTAGACTGTCAGTTAATGAGCTTATTCTTGGAGGGCTGAAACATACTGGGGAATATTCAGAAAGAAATGGGTTGGATTGGGCAAGAAATGAACATTTGGGAATGTGATCTGTAGTCAGGTGGTTGCAGCACATAGTGTGGCCATCTCTGGGGAATTGGTGTAGAATAAGGTTTCAGACTAATCTCTTTCAGGGTTCCCACTTTAGCAAAAAAGGGGGGCAGAAGGTCAGTATACCAATTTACATAGTGAGCACAAGCAATGGGTCAATAATCAATGCATCTGCAGCTAGCCACAGATGCATCAATGGGTTGTTAATTCCCATATAATAAACCTCCTTTGATTGGTCACCACTTGATGCATCTGTAGCTAGCTGCAGATGCTCCAATTGGTTACTAATTGAAGACAACACTATGTAATTCAGAGGTTATCTTCTGATGATATAACAAAAAAGGGCAGCAGTTCCCCTTATATTTTTCTAAATAAGGGATAAGTCCCAATATGGCAATATTAGGGAGTGGCACCCTGTACCACAACTATAATACATGATTCATTATCTAATTCATTGATATCTTTCTTATATTCCCAATTTTGATGAGCATAAAAGACTTGGTGCTGATTAATAGCTTTTAAGTCACTGTTTATATAGTCTGGCAATAATAAGCTTTTACTTTCACATTCTTCTTTTCTTTTTTCTAAGGATGATTTTAAGTTACAAATATTACACATGTCAGTTTGTTTTTTACTCTTGATTATATTTTTTGATATTGATTTATAATAAGTTGAAAGTGATATTGAAATTTTATTTTTTATTTTCATATTTTCATATATTTCTTTTTTTGTTTTTAATAGAGAATATTTTATTTCAGTTGAATATTCCTTCATTTTTTTCAATGTCTTTATAATTTTTTTCTGGTGCTTTTTTTATAAACTGGCCTGTTTCAAAAGAATTTTCCAGTAGGTTTTTAATTATTTTTTTGATTATTTCTTTTTTTACCAAATAGTTTTATTTTTTTTGGCTTTTTTATTTAAGCTTATATTTTTATTTTTATTTTTATTTATTTTTCTTGAGTATTCAAACACATGTTTGGTTATATTTAAATCCCATATCAGTAAGCTCTTTTAAAGAGTAACTGGAAGTAATCAGAGATCTCAAGGCTGGGAGATGCTTTTGGGGAGCAGATTTCAGAAGATCCTTTAAGCCATCAATTATCCCATTTAGTTTCTGATTTTGAATCAAAGAGATGAACTCTGTTTTTCACAAACTCAGTTTGAGTGAGGAAGTGATTGATGAAGGAATTAAGATTGCCCCCAGAAACAAAGAGGAATGCTTTCTTTAGCATAGCAAATCATTCTCTTGTTGTTGATGCTCCTAATGAGGAAAATGGCTGCATGGCAGAGGTGAAGTTACTGTAAATACAGAACCTGAACGTAAAAATGTGGGATTGTCAAATCCTTGGTCTAAATTTCAAATCACTTTTGCGGGCAACTCAGCTGAGTGAAAAGTAAAATATTAAATAAAATTAACCATTTAATTTGACTTTTTTTAGTTTTATTTAAGTTGGTAAATTTTGAATCTCTTGAGCAAATAACTCAACTAACAAAAGACAAAACTCAACAAACAAATGCGGAATAGATGAATCAGAAATGCGGGATTCTAATGTACAATTTGAGATTTCCTGTATTTCAAACAAATCATAGACATCATGTAAAACTTAACAAATCTGAAATTGTGGGATTGTCAAATCCAAGAACCAAGTTTCAAATCATAATTGCAAGTAATTTGAAATAAATATAATTTATGGGTGTCTCAAAAAGGATGCCAAAGGATCTAGAGTGGATTTGTGCTGATTCTTTTAGGAAGCACAGGCATTCTCAAAAATCTCCCTATTCCAATTTAGGACGGCTAAAATAAAGATCCTACTATTCACAAAATTAACATACTTAAAAATAAAATTGACTAAAATGTACACGTCAATTTTTGAGTTTAAAATTTTTTAATAAAAATTTATTATGTCTTCTTTCAACAACAACCAAGTCAATGAGCTGTTCCCTGGCCTTGAAAAAATTATGCAGGGCTACACTGGGTCTCTTAACAGTGAAGCCTCTGTCTATGGCCACTCCCAACCCGCAGGCCCCTCCGCAAGCCCCACCCAGGAGTCTGTTCTTTCTCCCGTGTCCTCAAGCATGGCCCTGTTTGCCCATCACACACAGGCAGCTGCTAACCCAAATCCCTTATCAGCAATGGCACCTGGAACCAGCCATTTTAGCCATGGGGGCACCCAGAGAGCCCAGGACCCCAAATCAGCCAATCAGATGGCATTGACCAGTTCCTGTGATGAACACATCCCTCCCCCAGCCAATCAGCCTGCAAGACGCAGAAGAAAATTGATCACTCCAGAGATGGTTCTCAAAATGGTTGAAAAGCAAGGGAAGCTTATGTCCCTTGGGGAAATTGCGGCCGCAATGGGTTTTGCAAAGTCCACTGTGGCTGCAACCCTGCAAGCCCACACCAACTGTGGCCCCCAACCAAGAAGACCCCAACTGGTGCCCGTACTTCAACTGAAGGTGACACAGCCCATCCCCTTATGATGGCCATTATGGAACGTGACCTGTGGATGCCCCTGGTCCAGTTACGTCTCCAGTTGGGACTCCACAGCATCTTCACCAACAAAAGAATGGTGAATTTGTGGATGCACAGAGCTGTGGTTGCTGCTAGAACCTTGTCCAATCAAGTTCTCAGTGGCCCCATTTTGGTGGATACCAACCCCTACAATTCAACAATTATTAATTTTATCAAATGAAGGGCAATGAGGGCCTGTAATGACGTAATATTCCTGTCGTATGCTAAGATCTTGGCCAGTATCCAAGACTTTGGAGAGAAGCGCATCCAATCTGACGTGTACAAGCGCAGCCCAATCTTGTATTGTTTTGTCAGGGTTTTATTGGCAGTTTCCCCATTGGGCGTCAATTATTACTTGGTAATATCAAACACCGCAGATGAGTATGCCTACCAGACAGAGCTCAAGGCTATGCTGGAGGAGTGGGCCACACAAAACAATGTGCACACAGTTGTACTGAGTGTAGAGATGGAGCAGCAGGAATGGGCTACCCAATAAATCAGGGCTACGGGGCATACCTGCTGGTCCTACCCCATCAATTATGCCAACATGCATCTTGCAGATGTATGTTTTTACAATTTTGGTTCCACCCTCAGGCGTTTAAAGCCTGTCACCAACAACAAACTATGCACCCAGATTGATAAGGGGTATGAGCTTTTCCCTTCTGTGTCCATCCAGGACTTATTTGATCTCATCATCTTCTATGCAAGTGATAGTGATAAGTCCAGAAAGGACCCCTGTCTCCCCCCACGCCAGTCTATCCATTTTTTCAAGCCAGTATACGTGAGGGAAGAAGAATTCAAGAAATTTAAGCAATCAGCTCTTGCTGCCCCTTCCCAGTCAACAAACCCTGCCTCCCCAACCCCCTCATCAAGCCACCTGCCTTCCAACCCTGACTCCCAAACCACCACCCATTCCCTCCTCACTATCTCTGATGCCGCCCCTCTCACAGGCGCAGATGAAGGCAATCTTCATTCCGCCCATTCCCTCCCCCTTCCCGTCCTTTGATTTGTAAATAAATTTTTTCTTTGTGATAACTTATCAAAATTGATATCTCTCTTTCAATTCATAATTAATAATACTTTCTTTTTACATTATTGTCATTTCCCATAATTAATACAATGTTGTACATTTTACAAATATCAAAAATTATGAGCATACAATTTTTTCATCATCATTAATAAATTAAAGACAATAAACATAAATATTGGATTAGAACATTGCAATTAGACGTCAACTCTTGATATTTTGATATTATGTGCATAACTCAATGCATTTTGTTTAATAAAATTCATTGTAAACTTGGACTTTTTCATTGTAATTTAAGAAATGGACTGTGTTTATATTAGAGAGCCATTAACGCTTAGTACAAATATTAATACATAGTGCATTT
>QTSX02005312.1:0-55114 GCA_014839935.2 Entomophthora muscae
GAGATTGAACTTCCTCTAGAAGAACAAGAGAAGTGTTCCATTATCACTTTGTAAGGCATCTACCAACCAACACAAATGCCCTAAGGATTGTGTAATGCCCCAACCATGTTTCAGCAAGCTATGGATACCATTCTGGGAGATCTCAAGTTTTCCTGAGTCCTTGTGTATCTGGATGATATTAACGTCTTTTCTAGGACGTTCACAGATCATTTGGACACTTGGAAGCTTTCTTTAACCTGCTTGTAGACTCCAACTTGAAGAAAAACCTAGGAAGTGCCAGTTCTTTAAGGACCAGCTCAAATACTTAGGCTTTGTTATTGACACCAAAAGACTACGGCCACAACCTGCCAAGATTGAGGCCATCACCAAGATGAAGACTCCCAAGAGCAAAAAGAGATATCCAGGTGTTTCTAAGCATGGTAGGTTATTATTGCATGTTTATTCCAAATTTCTTGCAAACAGATGAACCTCTTTTTTATCTGCTTAAAAATGGAGTACCTTTCACATGGACCTCTGCCTGCCAGTCTGCTTTTGACTCACTACAAACCAGCCTGTCCAGCAGTCCAGTGCTTATGTATTCTGACTTTAATAAGCCTTTTATGGTATATACTGACGCCTCCCTGAGCGCGCTTGGAGAAGTATTGTCCCAGAACAACAATGATGGAGAAGAACACCTGGTTGCCTACACCAGTTGCTCCTTAAATATTTATGAAAAAAATTACACAGTGACAGAAAGTGAATGTTTGGCAGTGCCATATGCCTACAAACAGTTCTGGGTGTATCTCCATGGAGTTCACTTCACTGTGGTTACGGACCACGCCAGTCTAAGTTGGCTCCAGAATCTACGAGAACCAGAAAGTTGCTTAGCACAATGAGCTCTGAAACTGCAAGCATTTGACTATAAGATATTACACCAGCCAGGAGCAAAGAATCAGAACGCTGAATGTCTATCCAGACTCTCAACTGTTGATATTGTATCATCAACAGCTGATATACTGTATGATAAGATGTTAACTGGCCGGTTCAAAGACAATCCTGATGAGATCCAGGCCATTCTCTGGGAACTGATGAAGGACTGCAGAGTAGAAGATGGTAAACTATACAAGCACCATCAAGGGAATAAGTATGTTTTTCCCTAACCCTCTAAAAGATTGTCCCTAAATTATGACTGCCCATAAGGCTGTAGGCCATGGTGGCCTTCAAAAGACTGTACATCAATTACAGCTCCACTACTATTGGGAATATCTGCTGTTTGACACTAAGGAAATCCTGACTTGCTGCGCAGAGTGCCAATACAAAAAGACATTTGTACCCAAGCATCAATATAAGGCTTTCAAGCCCATTTTTGCTTGGCACACTGTCAGCATTGACGTGGTTGGCTCCCTTCTAATGTGCGTTGACCAGCTCAGATATATAATTGTAGCCATAGATCACCTCATCAAATGGGTAGAGGTGAAAGCTCTTCAGCACGTCAGTGCAGAGGCCACTTCAAGGTTTATCTTAGAGCAAATTATTCACTGCCATGGTTGCCCATAATTCATTCTCATAAACAATAGCACTAATTTCATAGCCAATGTATCCCAAAGCTTAATGAGCTCATGGGTGTGAGGGGAGTGCTCTCTACTCCGTATCATCCAGAAACAAACAGAATGATTTAGAGAGCAAATGGTACCTTGGTGAACATCCTTTGGAAACTGGCAGATAAGTGTACTTATGAGTGGTATCTTTTCCTGCCAGCAGTTGTGTTTGCATATAACATCTCTATGCATAGCATGGCTAAGTTTTTGCCATTCCAGCTCATGTATGGTCAACACCCAGCCATCCTGCCAATACATTTTTCTGCTATGGGCAACCCTGGGGAGATTATCTACAATCAATACATGCCAAGATTGGCAGATACATTGATTAAGCTTCAGGCTGAAACTTTTACAGAGACTACACTGGCCAGAACAAAAGGACACCAGCAAGATAATTCCAACCGCCACGCTCTGCCAGAGTTCAAGGTTGGCACTTGAGTTTCCTACCACAATAAATTAATAGGGAGAGCACACAAACTCAACACCATCTGGAAAGACCCATTTGAAGTCATTGAGCAAACAGGCCAAAACGCCTATACCATCAAGGATGTTTTGGATGGGCAACCTCATTAATAGAGTCCACGCAAGGTTCCTAAAAACTTTCCAAACTTTTCCAAATAATGGCATCTAAGTAGCTTTCTATATTTCTAAGAGAATACAAATAAAGATTTTTTAACTTGATTTTATTGGGAATGGTGAAAGGGCAAGGCTAGAAATTGCCCTCCTGATAGTTTCATTGTTGTCCTCTTTATTATTGTCTTCTATCTCCTCCTTTTCCTCATCAGAGTCCTTGTCTTGGTTGGCCGGGCTGGCGCGTCAAGGCCCAGGTGTCACCACTGACATGTCAGGCTCTTAGTCCCCAGCCAGAAGCGCCACATCATGAGGTAAAGGTTCAAAAGAAAAGCGCCCGCTTTCCACAAACAGGAAGACATCCACACACAACCACAATTTCTTGTGGGCAGAAAAAAAAATGAGAGAAGTTAACCAGGGGCAGGTGAATGGATTCAAAGTCCCAGTCAACCTGCCAGAGGCCACCCTCAAGAGAATAGCCATATCCCAGAATCAGGCAACCCATGATGAAATCATCAATGAAAAGATACTCATCTTGGAGTATTGCCTTAATGTTACTGATGGTGTTGCAGAGTTTCTCCCAGTGCGCAGCCATCCTGGAAAAGCTACCCTGGGGAAGGCAAAGGTCAGGCGTAAGCATTACGTTCCCATATAACACTATTGCCTGCACAGCAGCTTTTTGATTGTCATTGTGGAAGGCATCCCAACACCGGCAGACCACCTTTCCAAGACAACTTTCCTGCTGGTTGCGGTTATCAACCTGGAGTTTCTGGTATAGAGACAAGAATGGGGGAAGATGCTGGAACCAGGATTGGATAATCTGATTGGCAATTTGAATAACAAACCCTCAGTCCAACCCATCCACGGGATTGCTAGTGCAAGAGACCTCAACAAGATCAAGAAGGTTGTGACTCAGGTGCTCCACCAACACCTTGTTGTCAACGGAGAAAAAACCAAAGCTTGAAGATGTTAAACGTGCCTTTAGGTCCTGCTAGGGTCTCTACTGGAGGACTACAAAGAGAAATTGGCAACATAATTTATATCTGGAAAAGAGGACAGCACAATTGAAATCAGGCATGTCAATTTGATACTAAACAATTGACAAATTGCTAACAGGAGCCTGTGAGGCCAAAGACCCCTGAACCAAAGCCCAGGTATCAAGGGGCTGCTCCTCCAAAGTAGCCAAGGGGATTTCTGCACCCTGCCAGGGTGGATCTTCATGAGCTGGCTGTTTGGGCGGGGACTTGGGTGCTTGGCGCGCCTGATTATGGGGAGACTCCTCATGACTCATACCAGTAAATTTTATACTGGTATCCCTGTACCAAAGCCTGCAAATATGTGCCTTCTTGGCATCATAAGACATGGCCTGGAACAAGGCCCAATTGGAAACCAACATGGTGGCAATGATGCTACGTGCATCAGTCACCCAGGAGATATTAGAAGATTGCAAAATGTTGATTATTGATTTATTTCTTGGCGGTATAACTAAGTCAAGTTGGGGAAAATGTCAGGAATTTATACTGACTTTGTTCAACCTTGGATATCTTGGCAGCCTGCCAAGCCATCTATTGGAGAAGCTTCCAATATTACTAGCAGGCTTAATTGATCTGAGAAGCCCTGGTGAAGTAGATTTAGATCATTTATTACAAGAACAACTGGGAATACTATAGACTCTGATTACAACTGGTTCCCAATTGGCTAGAGTTATTCCAGAATACTCTAGCAAACTGCCGGGTTAGTTATTATGGGTTTCCCTGAGGATCAAAAGGAATGTGTCCAATTTGCACTAGAAAACTTCCAGTGCCATTGAAAATCCATGCAAGAAAGGTTGCCTAGGAAAAATGTGTCATGCACTAAAAATAGAGGCATAAATTAGTACCGCCACTGCCGGCACGCTAATAGATTATGTATCACTCTATGGCAATTAGTACCCAGCCCAGGGTACTATGATATGGAATCCAATACCATTGTATGGATGCCTAACTCTGGGGATTGATGCTGGCGGTCTGGGGGTGAAAAGACTAACAAGCAAGAGTTAGATGCACCAGATGATTTTATCCTGGCAAGAGAGCGCTGGCTCTATAAAAGCCCTTCCATTGGACTAATGGAAGGCAGACAATAATACCAAGATCCTACAATAGAATCTTTTCACAGTAGAAGAAGATATCTGAGTTCAAAGACCATTGTCAGTACTTGAAGAACTAGCAAGCCACCCCTATAGAAAGCTGCTTGGAAGTTGTCTCCCTTGGACATTGCTAGCTGTTGCCTTGCCAAGGAAATACCAGACATTGCAAGTAACGCTTGTAGCCATACAAGCTAACTATCAGCACAATGACTAAGGTCACTCAAATACTCAATAAAGCAAATTGTAATCAGACCGCCAAGTCTGAGAGCAGAACCAAAATTTCTGACAATCTTTGATATTTTCAATTTTTGCACCCTACATAGTGTTTTGATTTTTGCACTTTTTGGGGGTCCCATTTTCAATTTTTGCACTTTTGACCTTAGGAACTTTGACCTAAGGAACTTTCCCAAAAAAGATATTATTACTGCAAAGGACATAATTGTCCTGTTTTCCCTTCCCCATAATCTTCTTTTGGATTCCCCCGGCATAGGGAAATCTGAAATCACTAAAAAAGAAGGTATTGGAAGGCTTTTTGCTTCCCATATTTAAGGGGTTTTTAATATATATAAATAAAATTTATTTTTTTATAAGAAAATAAAATTTCAAATCTATCTTTTTAATTTTTAAAGAATATAAAAGTAAATATATGTATAATTTTTATAAAAAATCCAAACAACACACCCACAGAAGGGTCTGGAAGATATCAATCCCAAGAGAATCTTCTCAAAAAAGATTTGCTTAAAATTTTTTCCAGATTTTGGACAGGTGCTCCTTTTAAGAAAAGAAGCCAACCATCTGAAATCCAACGCAGCCCTAATTGAGAACAATGCCAATTCATATACCGTTCATTTAACCAACAATATTGGAGACTGTGGGTAGATCAAGTGTAGAGTAGGGTATCAAAATCAACACATTTGTTCCATAACCAAGCTTTTTCAGTACCAATAAGGTATGTGTCTTTACCAGTTGGGCACAAATTCCTTTTGTGGTCTTCATGGTATATCACAATTCATGCCAATTTTTTTGTGCTTTTAGGGGCAGGTCACAATTGCAACTGCCATATTTGTGCCCTGCTCCTAAAGCCACCACACAATATGCATGAATTGTGACAGGACCAAGCACATTTTTATGTGTTTTGTGTCCTGTCCAATAATAAGAATTCAGACTACTCCAATTAAAATAGATATTTTTATTAGCATTTATATGATTATATAAAAAACTGTGCTTCAACCAAAGCCATCATTGTGGGATGATGGCAGATAAAGCTTAGATAAACTTTAGTTAAAAAGTAAGCTCCAGCTACTGAACTTGCTCTAATTTTCCACCCTGTGCTGTACAAAAAACAATATCATATGTCTCATCTTTAAAGCCATTATAATCTTACATCCTGTGCTGTGCACAAAATAAATTATCTCTCTCATATGCAATCCCCGCCTCCCCTTTATATTTTATTGCCTGTACAATGGAACATGGCACACCTTGTGCCGCAGATCCTGAATAGATCAGACAGTAGGAAGTCCACTTATGGTTTAAGACAATGGAACGTTTGTGTAATTGTACAGTTATTCTGTTGTTTTGTCAATTAATGGACTCAATCCCCAGTTTAAACACCTCAAAAACAGGTATTTGAATCAATTATTAGTTGTGTATCAGGTACAGGCTTTATCTCTGTGATTGTAAATAGAACAGCACAACTAGCGCTACTTGCCTCAATAAGGCAAGGTGCATGAAATTGATGTTTTCACTGGAGGGCATTTTTAGTGAGCCACTTCTGTATCCTCATTTTGAAAATTCCTTTGGCCAGTATCTCCCTCCCTCTGGTGGCAATTTCCCTGCCCTATACTATATAAGCACCTCACTATCAAATGAAACACTAGTTTTTGTCTTATTTTCTCTTATTCTTCTGTCTGCACAAGACTGTCACTATACCAGCCAAATGTATAGTACTAAAAAAGGAGTAGTAGGCTAACTGCTTGAAAAATACTGCAGCCATTAGCACCTTTCTACAACATTGGCACTCATGTCAAATAATACTAACAGCCCCACCCCCACAGTTCTATTTTATAGAGGGAGGACAGCCCCTAGCTGAGTCTTCTGCCACAACTTCACCCTTCCACCAGGCGCTGGCCTTCACTGCTGCCAACACCTATGCTGAGGAAAGAGCGGGCACTTCCTATGGCTTGTGTGACAGATCCAGGTCCAAACAGTCAAACTTCCCATTATTTTGCCCTTGAATCTTATTACCATTACCTTCCTGTGACAAAGCTTTGAGGAGCTTTGCCTTCAGGGAGGCAATTTTGTGAGACAACACTTTATTGTCATCCTGCCAACAAGCCATGATCTTAACACTCTTTTCCTTCCTTGCTCTTAAAGCCTCAATTTCATGATTGGCCATTGCTTTCACTTGTTGCAAAATCTCATCAAATCTGACAAACAGGTTCCAAGAATCCCAAGCATAGATTTGGTTTCCTTGCAAGGGTCCCTGCTTTTGCAAAATAATTGGAATACAGCTCTTTGAACGCAGCCTTTACTTCTACTAAAGATTTGGCAGGAACAGTCTTAGTAACCTCCAGGCTGGTCCAAGCTTCTTCCAATTTACTTGTAGGAACCTCCTTTTTGCTGCAGCGGTTTCCACACAAAGTACCCCAAACTTGGCTCTCTCAAATTTTAACAAAGAAGGCATGATAATTGAAAAAAGGTGAGGGGAAAGCGTCAAAACCAACAATGAATATATTTTATTAATGTTTAACTGTTTTTGCTTATATACCATTCAGGACATATTCAGCTGAAAACCCCTCCAGTTCCTGAATCAACCTATAATCCATATCATGTGGTCTATCACATTTGAGTCATCCAAACCTAGATCTTTACCTAAAAGATTGCCAATATTTCTCAACCTATGAGAACCAACCTACAATGGGAAGAAGTCACCTGACTCCATTCATCCCAATGTACCAATTCAGCATGGAGCTTCCCCAGCTCCTGGCGCCAAACCCCTGTGGAATACACACATTTCAAAACTCAGCTATCAATGTTCCAACTAAGAACCAGCTGATCAAACTTAAACCCCTAGATATCAGTGCCTTTATTTAGTTATTTTTGAATTTAATGGGTTTTCACATTAAAAACCCATTAAAATTCTTTCAAAACTTGAACCAGGTGCCACTGCAGCGCTCTAGCGCCTCAGCTTGAATATTCACTGGGTGGCGCCTCAGCGTTTTACAAATCAATTAGGCGGCGCGGCAGCGCTTCTAACCTAATAAAACTTCCAAAACAGCGCTTTGAACCCACAATTTGGGGATTTATTTTTTGGTTAACCTTAACCAAACTTCTTGACACAGTCAAGGCAATTAAACAATATAGTTAAATCCTCATTAATTATATTTTCCTGAATTTATTAATTAATCTTCCCGGTTAAATAAACTGTTTTTGAGACGCCTAGTCCCCAAGACTGCTTCAGCCAATCTTGCCTTAATTTTACTAGCTAGCCTCACCTGGCTAACCACCCATAATATATTCTTTTATTAAATATAGATATCAAGTTTCCAGGAATCTTCATCTGAAGATGTCAGGACTCACCTTTCATTAGCTGTAACTCTGTTTTTTATATTTATCTGCTTTATTGGCTTCTAAGTATTATCAAGATTGCTTTCTTCACTTAATTCCAAATCCCCTACTTTCCACCTTCATTTTCCATATTTGGAGTCCAATATTGGCTTTGTTTAAGCTAAATTATGACCTAAATAATGATTAAGACTATTTCCAAACATTCCTTACCTTTTGCTACCCGGTTTCATACCCTGGTCCTACACAAGAAGATTAGGAAGTTGGCTCCAAAAGGCTTACTTTTTACTATACGCTTTTATAAGCTTTCAGACTGGTTTTTCCTTCACTTTTTTGCTTGCTCTTACCTCAGAGCTTTGCCGTAACTGTCTTTCACTCCTTCTGGTTTCCTTTACCTTGAATTTAACTATTTCAAGTTAAATTTTAAATTATTGATACATTCCCCCTCTGCTTTTTTTAAGAGTTTTCTCTAACCAAAAATAAATGAACTCTTCATCTCAATTTCTGCATCCCAAAAAAAGTATAATAAAAGGCTTGGTTTTCTTCAATCTCAACATTAAGTTGAGATTGTTTGACTTGCACCCCAAAAAGGTAATTGTTAGGTTTTGTGGCTTGTGTTTCCTTCCCAATTTTAGTTTAAGTTTTTTATCTTTGATCTTATGATTCCTTTTGACTTCCTGTTTCATCAGCTAGGTAGTTTCTATAGTAATACCCAAAATTTGATTGTTGATAGCTTTAATCCTCTAACTAGTGGTGAACAATTCCCAGACTTAGAAATTGGTTTTTTGACCAAGTTGTCAGTCATTAAGACTAGACTCTATTTTATTTTCTTAGAGTTAATCAACCGCCTCAGTCCTTATTTTACATCTTATAAGCTTCTAGGAGCCCTAATTCAGTTGTTACTACAAACTTTACCTACATTTTTGTATTTGACTAACATAAATATAACTGGGTTAAAAGATTTAGTTTACAACCACCTCCCCCAGACCATGAGACCTTACAGAAGAATCCCAGTCAAACCTATTTATATGAAATAAACAGGAAAAACAGAACAAATTTATATTTGGGAGTATCTATTTGGCTAAATACTTGACAGTGACTGTTGTATGGTCACAGCCTGCCTACCCCCAGTCAAATTATGCCTGTACACCAACACCCTCAAACCATAGTGATTGGTCAACTGCTGCTTCTATAAGCAGCTGCTCCCATGGAAATAGATGCAAATTCTTCCCCCTCAAAGGACGTCATCTGTGATACCATTAAAGCTACGGAGGCTGGTGCTGAAGGCAATGGTGCTTGCTCTGAGCATCTTGCCCTCCATCAACCTGTTGAAGAAGCTTCTTGAGGGAGGTTCCAGAACCTTTTATTGGGTTAATCTTGACCAGCTCCGCTTCAACCTCTGTGCTGTGGAGCAGATTAAGAACTACCTACAATGCTTCATCCACCCTTCTGTATATGTAAAGTTCTGTGTCCCACTTTTGGCCCTGGATTGGGATGTATTTCCCAGACCATCAAAAAAGGTGGCTTGCGTGCAGGCAAAACCCCTCCAAAACCTGGAGGACTTGGCCCACACAGTAGACAAACGCTTTGTATTGGCCTTCCTGGCTGAAGGTCTCATTTCCCCTTTGGAGTCCCCTCCAAATTTGGAGGAGATATTAATTTGGTTGGATTGCTTGTTGTCCTGGTGTTGCCTGGTCCTGAAATAATTAGCAAACCAACAAAAAATGCGGGCCACATGAAGTTGGAAAGGTCAAATCTGTGGCCCGGGGAAATTGAGTACCAAAACCTGCGACCAGTGGTGTCCCAGGTAGCTAATTCTTCCGGCCCAGGAGTCCCCTGGCCCAAACAATTGGGTTCTGGAGCTCTCCAGTGGAGAAATCAGAGCAAAGCATTAGGGGAAATGTGCACCCTGAGTTCTCGGAAGGCTCCTATCCAATTAAGGGGCTGAGTCTTACATCCGCCCCGCGGCCCCTATTTTCTGGGTCTCAAACCAAGATAAGATTGGATAGTACTCTTTAATAGGCTCCCCTTTAGATTGCACTCCAATAGCCCCTTTCATAACCCCTCCTATTCTATCACCCCCCTTTGCATAAAATGGAAGCATGGGCCGTCAGGTCCCTTATTTACCAATTCCAATTGTTGAATAAACTCCTGACTTTGCAAATTCTTTTGTAGTTTTGAAGTTTGTTAAATAATATAGGTAGTTGTCTTAACTCCTGTTGTTGTCCCTGCCACCCGCTTTCCCTGGCCTGCCTGCCCGTCATTTTTTTTGGGAATTGTTCCAAGAACAATAACTTGGATCATTCCCTGTTATTTACCCAAGCACTTAATTGTCCCTGCCAACCGCTTTCCCTGGCCCGCCTGCCCGTTTTTTTATTGGGAGTTGTTCCAAGAATATTAACTCAGATCATCCCCTGATATTTACCTGTGCACTTGGTCCGTCCGCCTGGAAGTTTTTTAGCAAAAAGGGCACCCCGCTGAAATCATGTTGTCTCCTTGGTACAAGGTGGCTATGTGGATATTGGTGCCTATTTCTTTATTGTTCTGGTCCCCCAATCCTGTCTTTTGGAACAAACTTTCTTTGATTTCTTGGTCTTCTGAGTATATTCTGGGTCTGTTTGTAGATGTAATCAGACATTTCATTCAGGTTCCCACCAACTCATTATCCTATGGTTGGTTCCCATGGTTGTCTTCTTATATTGAAGAATTGTTGCCCCCTTTGGACTCTGGTACTATTGAAACTCCTTCTTCTGACTTGGACAATCCTTCCCCCGCAGCAGTTTCAGCTTCCCTTCTACCCACCTTACTTCAAAACCCTGAACCAGATACAGAGGTCCTTTCCACTTGGGACTGCTCCCTGTGGTTACTTAATGGATCCTTGGTCATGGCTTTGGATGCATACTTCCCTTCCCTTTCACATCCGGTCTCCTTTGGGAGGCCCCTTTGAGCAGCTATCCCAGTCTTGCACTGGATGGCATCCTGGTGGTTGGTCCCACCTGGATGGGAGCCAGGCTTTGTTAGTCTAGCCCCCCTCTCTTACAGTATACCACAATAAGGTCCACTTGGGGCAAATACAGAGTCCAGTTCACAATCAAGGGGTATTAGTCTCTGATCAAAAATCCTTCCTCCAAGTATGGTGCTCTGAATTGAGTAATACCTTCACCTTGGTCAACCAACACCTTGCTGAAGTAACCAATGTCCAAATTAACATGCTGCACTGGGTAGACACTATCTAATGTAGCTTGGCCAAGCTAGTCTGCGTCCATGTGGTCCAGACCCTCTCTCACCAAGGGATGAACTCCAACTGGATCATTGTGGTGACCATCCATGTCCTGGAGACTGGACAGCTGTCTGGAGCTTGGTGCAGAAAGTGAAGCAATGGCCTACCCTATAGCTACCATCCTTTCATCACCACTCAGTCCAACCCTGTGGAAAGCTCCCCTTCCAGCCACTTTCTTGGAAGAGAAGCTCTGGAACTTTTCAACCACTTCAAAAGAATCCAGGCAGAGTTGGTACAGCAGAGTGCTGGCCTGGCCTTCTTGTTTGCTGGCTACCACGCCATGTCAGAGTTACACAACTGTCTCAAGCTCAAACTATCTCACGTAAAGGTTGATAGCCAGAGCAAGGCCAGGGATGACAAGGGATTCTGGGCTCTGCTACAGACACTGGTTGCTACTCAGGAGAAACAAACCATCTCTATTGGAGATGACTTGGACATCACTTAGCAGTAAAATAAGGTTTACCAGGACAAACATGATGAACAGCAGCTTCTCTTGGATGCCTTCCAATGCCAATTGAATAGGATTGAAAGAAAGATAGTGGCCCTCAACTTGCAGTCCATGTTCCTCAACACCAGAAGTAACCTCAGCCCTATGTGATCCTCTATCCCTGGGATTTACATTAGCTATAAAAGTGACAATGGTCACGCTCAGTTGGCCCCCAACGCTGAACAAGTATTGGAGTCTGTACTAGAATATGAGGATGTCATATTGGCCACTCCTGAAGACTCTGGAGTTAACTAAGACAGAGAAGCTAAATGTGAGGACCAAGGAGAGGAGAATTGTTGATGCACTTCTGAGGCTATGTTTTCTGCTTCTACCCTTTTGCTGCTCCTGCCTCACCTGCTCCCCTGTAAGGATCACACCTGCCCCCTTGAACCAAGGCTCCAACTTCTTTAAGCCTATTAATTTGTCTAATTTTGACCACAAGAGGTATGTTGATATGTTTCTACGCCTTTAACAGAACTCATGTATGGTGCTGACAACACTATGAGGGATTCTACCATTATCAATTGCTTAGACGCCAACACCTAGACCATCATCTTGCAATGCCTACCAGAGAATGGCTGGACAGTTGCCAACAACTCCAGAGCTTTGACTGAAGAATTTGGTAGCCAAAAAGCCCTCTTTGACCGTAAGATGGACTTTTCAGACACCAGATTGAAGGTGGGAGGAACCTAAGAAGACTTCACTTCTAGGTTTCACCTCGAGGCCCAGAAACTGTCTTATATGAATTCTGTCAATTCATTAGTATCCAATCTGCCTTTTTTAACACTGTAAGAGTCAACTGCAATTTATCTCTGGCTATTAAGTCTGGAATCTACAATTCTTGTATAGTACCAGACTTGATACACCTCCTATGCACATACAATGAGGAGTTTAAGGCCTTCTACCTGAGAGTTGCCCCCGTTAACAAGCAGAGTACAAACCAAGAGTGGGTATGGAGATGCCCAAACCTTCTGACAAGGTTGGGGCTGCTTCTTCCAACATTTCCCCTTGTACTTGATTTAAATGTGACATGGCCAGCTATTTCTCTTGTGAATGTAAGAATTCCTGTCAGAAGGTCCATCATGTTGGCATATAAGATGAAGAAAAAGGTTACTCTGCTGGATTAGAGTCTGAGGAATCAAGTAAGAAGAGTGAAAAACTGCTAAGCAGCCAGGACAAGGAGAAATTTTTGGATGCTCTATTGAGTTTACCAAAACCCTCTCCCCCAATTCCCCTACCTCCTGATAGGCCATTCCCTGATCCTGGCACTTGCCTTTCCCCTACGCCAGATCCCACTGATGATCTTTCCTTGGATGATATACTCTCTTAACCAAATTAGGGAGACTATGATAATGGGCAAGTACAAGAAGACCTTTTCCACTGGTGACTTATCATAAATACCCAGAATTTCTGTACAACCCTTCATTCTGAAGTAGTTATACCCCACATTGCCTGCCAGACTGTATCCCTACTATATGCTGAACAACTAGCACAGCCTAGGATTGAAGTCTTGCACAAGGAAGAGACCACAGAACACTTGGCCAAAAGTTTTGTGAACTGTGAATGTCTCTGCCCTTTTAAAATCCCTTCAGGATACTAGCCCAGCTGCAGGAGCGGCCATGGCTACCTTCCTAGAGAAATTCAAAGGGCTAAGTATAACAAGGTCTCCAAGATTGTGGAAACCAGGGAAGACTGTCAGGATTGTACTTACATCAACCTAGTAGCAAAAAAACTGATGTACAGGCCATCCTTGGTTCTGATGCTCCTGATAACATCATCTCCTCTCACCTGGTCAGAAAGCTGAATTTAGCCCCTGACTTGGTGTTGCAAATGAAATTACCCTCTTGCCTGCTAACATATCTCACAATACACAGGAGCGTTTGATGAGCCACCCCATGACATATATAATGGCATGGAGCAAAATGATGGGGATGTCAATTTACAGGCAGTGTCTCCTAATTAGGTATGCTGTCAATTTGACATTGCTGATCCCGCACAGGTTATTCAACAGCTCAAACCTTATCTTGAACCTGATACCATGCCACCCCCTTGTGGCCCAGTGGCTTTCCCCATATAGTATATTAACCACAGTATTCCATAATAAACAAGACCTTATTCTTATTATTCCTGCCCTTTCTACTGGACTGTTGTCTTCCCCAATCAAATACTGAACTATCATTGGTTCATTTGCAACATTGGCTTACCATCAAGAATTTGGCACAGCTGGGCCACAAACTACTAGAGTCAAGGGTGCCTACTCTTCTCCCCCCTTTGCTTTGGCAAGCTGATGGTGACTGCACCAGTCATTGTCCTGGAAAATAATAGCTATGACATCTGTGGTGAAACCTATCACCAGTTGGTCAATCAACCCAGATCTGTTGTTGGGTTACTTCCAGAATTCTAAGGGATCCTGATTGTCTCAAATGAAGAAGTCATTCTGGATCATCCATGCTACCAACTAGCTTCCAGATTAGAAGTTGCACCAATTAAGTGTTAATTAGCTAACCAATTAGTTAACCAACTATGGGTGTCAACCAACTCCCCCAACATTAAGCCTTCTGTAACCCCCTTGTGCCACTGGGGCTGTTATCACATTCCCTCTGATTGCTGTGCTAATCACCAGCTGGTTAGTCTTCATTCCCCTCCCTCTACCCCATACAATGACCACTTTGCCTTGATTTATCAAGTAGTTTGTAGTATATAAAACTCTCTTTTTCTATTAATAAATATATATGTTTACTCCCTTTTATTAGCTACACCATTGATTATTTTCTTTGAGTGTATAATTTAAAGGACACAAAGACTAGTCTGTGACTGTACTACAGTCACTGCTGAGTATTTAGCCAAATAAATGCTCCAAAATATAAAGATGTTCTGTTTTTGCTGTTTATTACATATAGATAGGTTTGTTTGGAATTCTTGAGGGAAAGGTTCCTAGAAACTGGATATCTATGTTTAATAAAAGAACAGAATATGGATGTTTAGTTAATTTAGTCTAACTAAAAGAATTGAGGCAAGATTGGCCAAATCAATCTTGGAGACTAGGCGTCTCAAAATGGGTTAATTAATCAGAAAGATTAATTAATAAATACGGGATATAATTAATGAGGATTTAATTATATTAAAATGGTCTTGACTTTGTCAAGAAGTTTGGTTGAGGTTAACCATGAGAAACCCCCAGAATTAGGGTTAAAAGCGCTGTGTTGGCAAATTTATTTGGTTAGAAGCGCCGCCTGGGGAAATTGCTGGGCGCCATGGTGGCGCCTGGTTTGATTTTCAAAGCAGTTTAATGGGTTTTAAGGCAAAAAACCATTAAATGCAAAGATAACCAAATAAAGGCAGGGATGCCTAGGAATTCAGGTTTGATCAGCTGGTTCCCAGTTGAAACACTGATAGCTGAGTTTGGGATGTGCAGTCCACAGGGTTTTGGCGCAGGGAGCTGGTCAAGCTCCATGCCAATTGATACATTGAGATGAATGGCGTCAAGTGACCCCTCTCATTGTAGGTTAATTCTCATAGGTTGAGAATTGTTGGTGATCTTTTAGGTAATGATCTATGTTGAATGACATGAATGTCATAGACCACGTGACGCAAATCATTGGTTGATTCAGGAACCAGAGGGGTTTTTATATGTGTATGCCCCAAATGGTATATAAGCAAAAACAGTTAAACATTAATAAAATATAGTCACATTGTTGGTTTTGACGCTTTCCCCTCACCTATTTTTCAATTATCATGCCTTCTGTGTTAAAATTTGAGAGAGCCAAGTTTGGGGTCCTTTGTGTGGAAACCGCTGCAGCAAGAAAGGAGGTTCCTACAAGTACATTGGAAGAAGCTTGGACCAGCCTGGAGATTACTAATACTGTTCCTGCAGAATCTTTAGTAGAAGTAAAGGCTGCATTCAAAGAGCTGTATTTTGATTAATTTGCAAATGAAGGGACTCCCGCCCAAGGGAACCAAATTTATGCTTGTGATGCTTGGAACTTATTGGTAGGATGGGATGAAATCTTGCAACAATTAAAAAAGATGATGATTTGTGAAATTGAGCGTTGAGAGCACAAGAAGAAAAAAGTGTTGAAATCATGGCTTGTTGATAGGATGACAATAAAGTGTTATCCAATAAAATTGCCTCCCTGGATGTGAAGCTCCTTGAAGCTTTGTCCCAGGAAGGTAACAGCAATAAGAGTCAAGGGCAGGATAATGGCAGGAAGGACTGGTTAGGCCTAGATCTGTCACATAGTCTCTTTCATATCAACTACATTGCCAATTAGCTTGACTAGGAGTTGCCTCTTGAGGAGTTGCTTTTAATAGTTGGCATGGCCACTACTCTAAACCCTTTGCTGTTCCTTTGGTTAAGATACTTTATTACAACTAAGTACCTGTCTAGCTTCCAACTGGTATTGTATTTAGCTACACCAACCAATCAATAGATCTATCTGCCATCCCATCACCCATTGATAGTCTGTCAACCAAACAACTATTCCAACTTGTAGTTTAAAGAGCACCACAAAATCCTTATTGGAACTAGATTTATGGTCTAATATGGTACAGTGATTAATCATGGTGATCACAAATGGGATACTTGGTCACTTTATCCCCATGTTCTATCACAGCGCCTGAACTAGTGATCTACCACTATGTTGTCTGAATTACATTAATCTGGAGTATGCAGATGGAGAAATGCCTGTATCCTACACTCTTCAGAGTAAGAAAGCTAAGGTGTTAACTCTCTCTGTTAGGAAGTCCAAAAGAATTCTAGTCTATGCATACTCTAATGTGACCATTTCTCCTGGTTCTCAGGTGATTCATAATACAGGACTCTTGTTGGCTTTGATGACTGGCACTAATGGAGAAATATCTGGTATCCCTTATGCCTCCAGACTAGAACCCTGGGTTGCACCTGGCATCCTCATATCAATTTAAAAGGAAGATCTCATACTCTTGGTCAACATGAATCATCAAGCAATGGTTGTCTCTAAACATCAATTTCTGGCTTATATACGGCTTGAAGAGCACAAAAATCTGAAGAAGACCAACCCCTTTACAGACTTCTTTGAGTTGGGCCTACCTTGCAAACAACCACTGGTTCTATTAATCATAAGTTGTGACTCTCTGTCTGGTCTTTCTGAAGAGCAAAAAGATCACTCCATGTATCTCTTTGATCAGCATAAGAATGTGTTTGCCAAGGATGACTACAATCCAGGTAAGGCTGTAGATGTTGTTCATCATATTGATGCTCAAGGCAGTCTGCCCATTTGCTCTAGACCTATACAGCATAGTCAAGCCAATCATGCCGTAGCCAACAAGGAGCTCTAGAGACTATTAGGATCTGGCTTACTGGTCCCCAGTAAAAGCCCTTGGGCTTCCCCTCTCCTGATTGTCAAAAAAAAGGATGGCAGCAACTGTGTGATGATTGTTTACTGCCAACTGAATGCTGTTACCAATAAGGATTGATACCCCCTCCCTTGTATTGACAATATCTTAGACTGCCTGGGAGGCGCCAAGTTCTTCAGTGCCATGGATCTTTTCAGTAGGTACTGGCAGATTGACCTACCCCCGCCAATCAAGAGAAATGTACAAATATCACTGACCAGGGGCTATTCCAACCCACAAGGATGCCCCAAAGTCTGTCCAATGCTCTGGCTACCTTCCAACGGGCTATGGATACGGTGATGGATGACCTCAAACTCACCAGTGTTCTGATCTATCTAGATGACATTAATGTTTTCCTGGACCATTAATGATCATCTGTGCACTTGGAGGAAGTCTTCCAGAGGCTACTTGAAGCTAATCTTAAGCTCAAGCACGGAAATGCAACTTCTTCAAAAAAATATGTAATTCTTGGGGTTCATCATTAGCCAAGATGGGCTCTGGCCTGCTCCACTGAAGGTGGAAGCCATTAAGAAGAAGAGTCCAGCCAACAAACAGTAAATACAAGTCTTCTTGGGGATAATTGAGTTATACTGTCAATTTATCCCTAATTTTCCCTTCCTGGGTAATCCCTCTTTCAACTCCTCTTTGATGATAAGGAATTCTTATGGACTCCAGCGTGCCAATCTGCCTTCAATGCTCTCAAAGAAACACTGACTTCAGCCTCAGTACTGGCGTACACTGACTTTGCCGAGCTGTTTATGATTCATACAAATTCTATCCTGACTGCTATTGGGGGTGTTTTCTCCCAACTTGTCAGGATTGACAATTTTTCCCCTCTGGAACTTCAGGCCCAGGAGCAGGAATCAGAACTGGAACCTGGATTCCCCCGGGGCGCTGGGCCAGAGGACTGCAAGACCAACCACCCGCATTTTCCTGGGATCAAGCACCTGCAAGCTGATGTTGAAGAAGATGACCCGCCCAGAAAAGTAGATTGAGCCAAGAAAAGTATTGCACTAAGTGGAGTGCCAATCACAACACCTAATGGAGACAACCAGCCAACAACTATTAGCTTTATGAGTTTGAAGTTTTCACCAACAACCAATCAAGAGCCAACCCAAGGAAGAGGCACTGGGCCACAACCTGGCCCCATGACCACAACGTTAGAGCAAGATAATCAGGTAGCTAAATTGGAAGTCACAACCAATGAAAGAACTCCCGGGCCAAGCGCCATTTTGCTGCCTTTAGACCCAAGTCCCCAATTCCCCTGGCCCTGCCTTTCCCAATTCCCTAATGACTCACACAAAAAATGTTAAGTTTGGAGGTGGGGTGCTATATAGACCCAAGGACCCCGCCCTCTAAACTTATAGCCAATTTGAATTAAAGGTTATGTAATTTTGGCTTATACAGCTATTACCGTGTTTTGTATTTGCCGTCCATCAGTTCAGTCAAGATCTTCTGGTCCGCCTTCCCCACTGCCTGCAGTATTCCGTCCAGTTGGTGTACCCTTTGGGCCTGTCCATTTCACCGAGTATCCTTTAAAACCCAAGTACAAGGACTACACACCAGAGAAAACCATTGAACTAGATCCATTAGCCTGCATCTAATCTGCTGTCAGATACAACCGCCAAGGCCCGTGGATATTCTCTACACTCAAACTGTTTAGAGGAAAGTTTAACTATCTTCCAGGCCTACAATATCTATATGAAACTGCCAGTAACACCCAAACCAATGCCCGCTTCTTTGCCCAACTTACCAACCAACCACACCAGCAAGCTTTTTGGTATAGTGTACATCACCCTCACAGGGGTGGTGGACATCATTATACCGGCTGCCGGCCCCTGGTCTTGGGTGGGGAATTCTGCGTCCTAACTTCTCAAGTAAGCTCCTATCTTGTGGTGGGCCCTGCCCACAAGAAACCCAGCCCAAGTTATCCCCAAAAACAATGGGCCAGCTGCCTGAGACTGGATCCCTGACATTATGGCAATCTTTATAAAACCTGGTACCCTGAGCCCCAAGATGTTGTTATTTCTTGGGGCATCTTGTATGCTTTTGTTATTGATAATCACTTATTACACCTATAAGATGACCATGAACCTGATCTCTTCCACATGGAAGAAAGTGAACACAAACAACCTGAAAAGAACTGAAACTGCCGCCGCTGATACCAACAGACCCTCCTCCCAAGTGCAGAACGTAATTGTGAACCAATCCATCACCAAGGTTGAGATGCCCCAGATGAGGAAGCTCACACTCAAGGATGCCCAACGCGCCATGCCAGTACTTTGCCTGCATTTCCAGACCAATGCCCCCTCCTATGCCAGTGACACCAAAAAGATACTGGGGGTCGCTTTCATGCTCTCTGGAGACGCGCTAGACTGGTTTGGCAAAGCCACAGCAGAAGATGTAAAATTCTGCTTGGACTATGCCAAGTTTGAGGCCAAATTAATGGCAACTAGGGAGGATTGCGACACCAGATACTACACCTTGAACTCCTTGCTGGAAATCTGCCAAGGCTCCCAACCCATTCAGGCTTACATTCATGAATTCCTTAAACTGAAGACCCACACTCAACTGGAGGACAAATTGTCAGCCATCATCTTCCAAAAGGGAGTGAACCCAGCAATGAAGGGCTTATTGAAGCACCACCCGCCCACCCTTGGTTTGGAAGACCTGGTCCCCTTATGCAAAGGCCTCAGCATGAATCAAGAGAATGCTGGGCCCTCCCAGACCCGCCAAACCCAAGCCGCTACGCCCAATAGAGGGGGGATGACCCCTGAGGAACTTCAAAGACACTACAGAGAAGGACTCTGTTTCCACTGCCATGAAGTGGGGCACTTGACCAGAGCCTGCCCTAAGAAAACCCCTGTGCCTGTCTCTTTGGCCCAAATAAACGCCTCTTCTCAGTCTTAAAAATTCATCCATGTGACTGTAGATGTAGCGGACAATAAGCACAAAATCAAAGCCTTTATTGATACTGGGGCAGACAAAAGTTTTATTGACGCCAGCCTAGCAGAGGAATTAGGCCTGACAGCCTCAGAGCAGTCTTCAAGTAATCATGGGAAACAGCTCCTTGGACACAGGCTACGAGTGTGAACAAGAACTCCTGCTGACTATTGGGCATAAAAAATACCCGTCATCCCTGATCCTCCTAGCAGGACTACCCCACCCCCTCATACTGGGTGACTCCTGGTCTGACAAGCATGGCCTGATCCTGAACTACCGCGAGCAAACTGCCACGTTGGGCCAACCAAGATTGTGTGACACTGTTCCCTTTGGCACAAACCAAGACCGTTCCCCTGCCAACAAACTCTTGGCTATGAAGTTAGAACCTAGTGTTGGAATATTGCCCACCCCCCTAAAAAAATGGAACCATGTGTTTAGCAAAGAAGCAGCCACCAAACTACCCAGTCACTCAATCTACAACCACACCATAGACCTGCTGCCAGGGACACAACTGTACCACGGCCCCATCTACAGCTGTAATCACCGCAAGCAAGCGGCCTTGAAAGCCTACCTTGAGGATATGACAAATAAAGGGTTCATCCAAGTGTCCAAAGCTCCCTGCTTATTGCCCATGCTGTTTATAGGAAAAAAGGATGGCAGGATGCGGCCATGTGTTAATTACCAAAAGCTGAACAACATCACAGTGAATAACCGCTACCCCATTCCTAATGCCAATGACCTATGCAATGTACTAACTGGAGCCCAGGTGTACTCTAAAATTGACCTCTGAGACGCGTTCAAACAAATCTGAATCAAGGAGGGGGATGAGTACAAGACTGCCTTCAAAACTTGGTATGGGCTATACGAGTACCTAGTGATGCTGTTTGGCCTCTTCAACGCCCCCAGCACCTTCCAAAGGATGATCAACACAGTCCTAGGGGAATACCTTGACTGTTTCTGTGTGGCTTATCTGGACAACATCCTCATCTACATCAAGTCACACAAGGAAAACCTGCACCATCTGAACCTCATATTGGAGAAACTCTCCCATGCCAATCTACACGCTAAGCTCAAAAAGTGTGAATTTTTTCAGTCTGAGGTAAAATTCCTGGGATACGTAGTAAAGAATGGTGGCTTTGCAATGGCACAAGACAAAGTAGAAGCAATCACAGCCTGGCCAGTACCCAAGTGCAGGAAGGATGTGAGAAGTTTTTTAAGCCTGGCAAATTATTGCAGGGATTTAATCCAAAAAATTTCTCACATCACCCTGCCCCTGACCCACCTGTGTTCTGAAAAGGTCACCTTCATCTGGACTCTGGAGTGTACCACCGCCTTTGAGACCTTGAAACTTGCCTTCACCTCTGCCCCTGTCCTGGCCATGCCAGATCCTTCCAAGCCTTTTGTCCTGGAAACTGACACGTCTGATTTTGCGGTGAGAGGGGTCCTTCTTCAGGAAGGAGGAGATGGTACGCTACATCCTGTAGCATATTACTCCAAGAAAATACTACCCGCAGAAGGAAACTACCCAATATATGAAAAGGAGATGCTAGCCATAATGAAGACCCTGAAACATTGGCGCCAATATCTATATGGCGCTGAACACCCAGTGAAAGTCCTGACGGATAACAAGAACTTGGTTTATTTCTTCAAACCACGCCAGCTTAACCAACAACAAGCAAAATGTGCCCTAGAGCTGGCTGACTACACCCTGACCATAGACTACAAGCCAGGGAAGGTGAATGTAGTACCTGACGCTCTAAGTAGAAGAACTGACCTGGCACCCACCCACCTAGAAACCCGTGACCACAACACTCCAGTACTCTTGGACCCAACTAGCCTAGGCATCCATCTGGGATTGATGAAGATCAGAGCCAGCAAAACAGAAGTACTAAGGGCCCAAGCATTAGAAAAGTTCACCAAGACCCTGATTGCAGACCTCTCCAAATCCTTGGATAGCTCCCACTACCAGAAGGGCTACTCATTAAAGGGACCCACGCTAATGCTCCACAACCAAATCTTTGTACCAAAAGGGGACATCCAAATCAACGTTCTGAGAGACTACCACAACTCAGAGATGGCGGGACACCCGGGTAGGCTCAAGACCCTCTGAAGCATCAGAAGGAACTTTGCCTGGCCAAAAATGGATCAAGTCGTGATCGCATACCTGAAGGGGTTCAAGACCTGTGGAAGGACCAAAACTTGCAGAAACAAACCTGAAGGACTCCTAAGACCCTTGGATATACCCCATGGGCCTTGGAGATCTGTCTCCATGGACTATATTGTGGAACTGCCGACATCCCTCTTGTATTTTGCAATCCTAGTCATGGTAGACCGCTTCACCAAAATGGCATAATTTGTACCAACAACCACCAATTGCACAGCAGCAAAAACAGCTCAACACTTCCACAACCGCATCCTCATGCAACACAGGACACCTGAGGAAATCATCACAGACAGATGACTCCAATTCACGTCAAACTACTGGACACAAGTAATGAAAGACTTAGGAATTAAGAGATATGTATCAACCTCCTACCACATGCAGACGTACAGCCAAACTGAGCAAGTGAACCAAATCCTGGAACAATACCTCTGATGCTATGCCAACACTGACCAAGACAACTGGGCAAAGATGCTCCCCATGGCCCAGTTTGCTTACAATAGCAAGGACCACGCTTCCAAAGGAATGTCCCCCTTCAAAGCCAACTATGGATTTGACCCCACCTGGGATCCCCAGATTGGCAAAAAGGAATCAAACACCACGGGGCGCTCCTGGATTGAACAGATTTACAACACACAAAAAACATGCTTGACCAATCTGAACCGTGCAGTGCAGACATACAAAGCCTTTGCTGATTGCAAACAAACCCTGGGCCTACCCTTACAAGTTGGAGACAAAGTATACCTAGACTCCTGGAATTTACCCCTACATGTTCCTGTAGGAAACTAGCTCACAGGAGAAGCGGCCCCTACAAAATCACCAAACTAGTCAGTGAAGTTGCCTTTAAACTGGACCTTCCCCCCTCCTGGAAGATCCATGATGTGTTCCACTGCTCCCTGTTGTTCAAAAAAGATGGGAATTTGCTTCCCCACCAACAGATTAAGACAGCCCCCCACCCATCCAAAAAACCATGGTGAGGAATATGAAGTTGAATACGTACACGGTGACCAAACCCACTACCACAAACCCAGTACTACGTCAAGTGGAAAGGATACCCTCTAGAAGAAAGTACTTGGGAGCCGCTGAGCAACCTGACTAACACCCAAGAAGCCATCCAACTCTACCTGAACAAGAAGAATCGGGAGGGAGGGATCTCAGGGAAAGAAGGGGATGATGTCAGGATTGACAAATTTCCCCTCTGGAACTTCAGGCCCAGGAGCAGGAATCAAACCCGGAACCTGGATTCCCCCGGGGCGCTGGGCCAGAGGACTGCAAGACCAACCACCCGCATTTTCCTGGGATCAAGCACCTGCAAGCTGATGTTGAAGAAGACAAACCGCCCAGAAAAGTAGATTGAGCCAAGGAAATTATTGCACTAAGTGGAGTGCCAATCACAACACCTAATGGAGGCAACCAGGCAACAACTATTAGCTTCATGAGTGTGAAGTCTTCACCAGCAACCAATCAAGAGCCAACCCAAGGAAGAGTCACTGGGCTGCAACCTGGCCCCATGACCACAACGCTAGAGCAAGATAATCAGGTAGCTAAATTGGGAGTCACAACCAATGAAAGAACTCCCGGGCCAAGCGCCATTTTGCTACCTTTAGACCCAAGTCCCCAATTCCCCTGGCCCTGCCTTTCCCAATGCCCTAATGACTCACACAAAAAATGTTAATTTTGGAGGTGGGGTGCTATATAGACCCAAGGACCCCGCCCTCCAAACTTATTGCCAATTTGAATTAAAGGTTATGTTACTTTGGCTATTACAGCTATTAACGTGTTTTGTATTTGCCGTCTATCAGTTCAGCTCAAGATCTTCTGGTCCTCCTGCCCCACTGCCTGCAGTATTCCATCCAGTTGGTGTACCCTTTGGGCCTGTCCATTTCACCAAGTATCCTTTAAAACCCAAGTACAAGGACTACACACCAGAGAAAACCATTGAACTAGATCCATTAGCCTGCATCCAATCTGCTGTCAGATACAACCGCCAAGGCCAGTGGATATTCTTTACACTCAAACTGTTTAGAGGAAAGTTTAACTATCTCCCGGCCTACAATATCTATATGGAACCGCCAGTAACACCCAAACCAATGCCCGCTTCTTTGCCCAACTTACCAACCAACCACACCAGCAAGCTTTTTGGTATAGTGTACATCACCCTCACAGGGGTGGTGGACACCATTATACCGGCCGCCGGCCCCTGGTCTTGGGTGGGGAAGTTTGCGTTCTACCTTCTCAAGTTAGCTTCTATCTTGTGGTGGGCCCTGCCCGCAAGAAAACCGGCCCAAGTTATTCCCAAAAACAAATGGGCCGGCCGCCTGAGACTGGATCCCTGACACAACTGGACTCTGAAGGACTCAAACATCCTGCTGGATACTGCTTGCACACAAAAATGTTCACAAGAGGAACTACAAAGTCACCAAATAGAGTGTCTGGATGTAATATACTTCTACTAGCAGTTCAGAGTGTATCTCCATGGGGTACACTTCACAGTGGTAACATACCATGCCTCCTTGCAATGGCTGAAGACCCTCAAGGATCCTGAAGGGCGTCTGGCATGTTGGGCAATCAAAATCCAGGCCTACAACTAAGAAATCATTCATTGAGCTGAAGCTGTCCACCAGAATGCTGACTGTCTCTCCTGCCTTCCTAATGTGGCTCTAGTAAATTCCATGGCGGACTTTCTCTATGACAAGCTCATGGAGGGTCCTTCTTTGTGGGGGAGAAGCCAGTAGAAATACAGAGGGCTCTCAAGAAGTTAGCTGTTGACATCAAGGTCTCTAAGGGACAACTCCTGAAGCTTTATGGAGACTCTTGGCTACCTTACATACATCCATCCCTACACATGGACTCAGTAGTGGCCACTCACAAGACTACTGGTCATGGCAGTATACTGAAGATGTTAGCCTTGCTACAACAGCACTACGTTTGGGAAGAGATGCACACTGATGTAGTAGAGACGCCAGCCATCTTTCATGACTGCCCTTTTAGAGTGAAATGGTAAGCTGCATGATTCAAGGGCTAACAATGAGGATACAGTAAACAGATTGTGAATTGCTTGAGCAACATGAGACCAAATTGGGAGGACAGCTTAATCATCTTGGCCTCAGTGGTAGTGTCAGGAATGTTCCTTCAGACATTGCTGACAAAAATTCATTCTTGGTCATAGCAGAGGAAAGACTCCCCCTTTTGGGGTTAGTTGGCTCTCCTACAATCAATGGGTTAGTTGGAAGTAACTGTTCTTCATTACCTTTTGTTTTTACTTCAGAGTTGGTTCCAGAGCCAACTTTGACGTCAACCAGATTCAAACCCAGGTCTTCTTTGCTCTTGGACCCTATGTTGACTATGAGATCAATTAGTAGTTTTTGCAAGAACAAATTGTTACTTTTTGAGCTGGGTTTCAGCCAATTGAAGGTTACAACAATCAAACTGATGGGTTCATTTAAACACTCTGATGACAACCAAATTGGTTTTGACCTTGTTTTTGCTTCTGGTGACCTGTTGACCTCTGTTTCTGTTGTTGGTTCTTGTTCTCCTTCCCCAGTTTTAACTGGGGAATAGTTGGGCACTCCTGTATGATCCTCCACTAAAAACAAAATTTAAAACACAAATAAATGCCTCCTTTTATTGCTGAGGTCAGTTATTTTCCTTCAGCATCACAAATAATCCTAGTTTTAATTTTAAACTGCCCAGAATCTCCAGTTCCTCCCAAATTTCCCCAAACTCCATCTCCAAGTTATTTTTTCTCCTTTATTTTTATCTCCAGACTATTATTCAGTCCCCATCAATATAATACTGGTATCTCTTGATCTACTTGTTCAATCAATAAAGTCTACATTCACCCACTGTGAATCATTTTGCTTATTCTTTTTTAACTTGACTTAAGTCTTAACATCCAGGACCATGAGATTACCCAAGACTCCTCCTATGGAGTCTCTTGGGTATAAATGGTTATTTTGAATAATCTTGCTGTCGGCTGTTTTGGCCAGCATTTTGATGAGTTTGCGCGCAGATTCAGGCACCTCACCAGAAGCACAATTCCTCAACAGTTCTTTGCGCCAGGTTATACCAGAAGTATGGTATACTGCTACACCTTTATCACATAACCCACCACTCATAGAAGAGACCAAGGACTATCAATCTACATCCCTGATTTATGTACCCCAAGTCTTCCGTCCTTTGGCTTCTGCCTTCCTCCTGTGTTACTTGGTGGCATACTTCTTCTTGGGATGTTTCAAACTGCTGCTGGGCAGATATTGAGTGTTTGGAGAATTATTTCATCTAGGAATGGTGCCTGTTCCTGTAGGATCCTTGGGAACCAGACTAATCCCTCTGCCATCATTCATCACCTAGGAAGATTAATTCCTATTGGTTGGGTGCCTGACAGGTAGTGTAGCAGAAGATGGAGTTAAAATTTTTCAGAATACAAAATGATTTGCAGGGGCAAATTAGAGAAAGAATCTAAAGGTCTCAACAGGTAAAGCGCGGTCCAGGATGCAGCCATAGAATCAATGGCAACCTTGAAGACAATAAACTCTAATCTTTTAAAGACAGGGGCAAACAGCCCCAGATGATCTCATATTTTTAGGAAAACTTTCTTTTTATTTGAGCAAAAATAAGCTATCTAGAAACAAGTTTCTAGAGGGGAATGTCAAAGTCTTAAGGGAATTCAATATGAGGGAGGAGGGTATTCTGAGGCATCTGATTGGTTGGCAAGAATATTTTCAGTAGTTGGAGGTCCTGCATTGGAATTTGAGTCAATGGCGTCATAAAACAAAAAATCTGGTAACCAGCAGGTCAAGCGCTGCCATCACCAAAAACATATAACATGTGATTTTCTTGTCATAATTATTTGGACAAAAATATACAGTAGTTTTAAAAGCTATGGCAACAAGCAAAAATTCTTCAGATTTAAACAAAATGATTTCAGATTTAAACAAAATCCAAGTTGCGCAAGATTCAGGATTCAATTAATTTAAATATTTTTGGTTAATAAATGAACTGTTAAGCCAAAAAAAATTTCACTAACCCATCATACAAAATTATATCAAACATCAAGCGGTGTAGTTCAAACCACAAACAAAATGAACTGACACAACAAGTGAAATGAGTGGATGCTATTCCGGAGTATATTATAATTCAATCAGGATTAATATGAGGCACTGACAGAAGGACTAAAGTGAAACAAAACTTGAGCAATCTAGAAGCAAGATTACACAAGCACAAAACAAAATGAACTCAAACAAGATGTGTAGTATGAGCAGCCTAAAATAGAAAACTATCAATTTAACAGCCAATCAACAGCTATTTAATTTAGGACCAGAGGCATTTTATTCATTTTCATGGCTCCAATTTGTATGAAAAGGTTTTGAGAACCTTCCAAATATGGACTTGAGATTACAATAAAAATAATTCATTAAATTTTAAAATTTCTACTTTTAGTAATTTTATACTAGGTTTCTTTTACAATGGTTTTTACAAGCAATATTTTTGACAGCGCCAGCAGCCAAGCCAGCTGCAATGGAGGTGAGGCTCAGAACGTGGAGGCACCCGTTTACATCCAAGCCTTTGAGGCGGGTAACAAGGAAGCTGACCTGTTACTGACCCCCAACCCATATGGCTTTGACTTATTTGAGAGTCACTTAGTGTCTAGCTCTGCCCTTGCTCCCACATCCATCCCTGCACAAGCTGCCCGTCAACCAACCAATCAGGATGGCAACCTCAATCTAGAAAAACTTCCTGCCACTAGCCAACCTGCCCCCTACAGCCAATCAGACTTCAGCTCCTGCCGCCCAGCGCCCCAAACGCAGAATAATCACTGCCCAAATTCTTCAGGAAATTGTGGCACTCAACCTGCAGGGTCTGTCCTGGGATCAAATATCCAGCCAATTACAATTCACCCAGGCTACTGTCATGCGGGAGTTCAACAACCTAATGAACAAGGGAAATCTGATTAGGACAGTCAAGAAGCCCAAGAAGGCCACAGAGTCCCAGATAACCAAGGCCTACCCAATAATGCTTGACCTCTTCCAGTGGGACCCCAAGCTTCCCTTGACCCAGGTCTGGAAGCAACTTGCACACCATAGCATTTGGGTGTCTGAGCGCATGGTGCAGCTCTGGATGCACAGAAAGGCGGCTTCAATTAGGGTTCTTACAAATTTTGTTGGCAATCAATGGGATGGCGCTGAGGATTCCCTATATGATCCCACAATCAGATCAACCCTGGTCAGATGCTTGACAAGTCTAACAGATGACATCATGTTTGTCTTGTACTACAAGTTATCAATTGCATTTGACAATTTTGGTGAGCAAGGAAAAGCTGCCACCAAGAATGGAAGGAAGAAGGTCAAGAAGGGGATATTCATTGGTGCATTTCTGGCTGTTTCAGCCAAGGGTTTTGTCTACTATCAGAAAAACCCTGATTTCATTGATGAGAACTCATACGGCCACATTCTTGGTGGATTGCTTGACTTTTGGGATGGCTCAAATTCCAAATACCAGGTTTTCTTGAGCCACCAGATGGAGGCAAGCTCCACCGCCCTTGAGGCCATCCAGGGACGTGGGCACCAGGCCTCAGTCTACCCCGCCAGCCATGCAGACGTCCATCTGGCTGATGTTGTCTTCTTTAACATTGAAGATACACTACGGGAGCGCCGCCCTCAGGCTTTCAACGCCTCTATCTTGGGGTCCTTGACCACAATTTTCTCTTTGGTCACCAAATAGTGGCTGAATTGTTTGCACAAATGGTTTTCCATGTGAACATGGGCAACCAATCACGCAAGGATAAGTGCCTCACACCCTGTGCCACAGCCACCTACCAGCCCATACAGCCAATGACTTATGAGGAGTACAATGAGCGGTATATGGCGGCCATCATGCGCAATCCTCCTGCCTCCACCTCCACCCCTGCCACCAACACCCCCCACCCGCAAACCCAAACCATACAATCCCAGACCCCCCAGGCCAGCACCGCCTCTACGCCCTCCTTCCTGCGCCATTCTGCCTACTAGGCATCACTCTTCCCCGCCTCAATAAACTCCTGGTCCCAGAAAATTTCTATTTATATTATCTTATTTTTGAATTTCAATTGTTTGTGTTCTCTTTGTTTATAGTTGGTTTTATTCTTTATGTTCAGCTTATATCTAAAAAACATATATTTACTATGCTGTGTATCTAGATCTTGAACACAGTTATTTTTAGCACCCAATCATAGCCCCTTGTGAAAACATTAACAAAATTTTGGTGATCAGATAAATTTGAATTAGAAAATTATAGTGTTAACTGTTTTTAGATAAAGTTGTTACTGATCCAAATTCAAAACCTTAATGATAAACTTTAAGCCAATCAGGAGCCAAGTAATAAAGTGATTATTGTGACATGAAGGGCCATTCAATAATTATTTGGTGCATGTGGGATAATTAATCTGATTGGTTGGGTGTTTTTTCATTGTGCGCCATTGCCATTGCCGCTGTGGCAAGTTGTTGGTGGACTAGTGCCCAATCAGCTGCTGGGTTAGCACTATTCCACCAACAACTTGCCACCGCGGCAATGGCGTACAATGGCAAAACATCCAGCCAATCATGTTAATTAGTGCACATGCATCAAAGAATTATTGAATGGCCCTTTATGTCACAATAATCACTTTATTACTTGGCTCCTGATTGGATTAAAGTTTATCATTAAGGTTTTGAATTTGGATCAGTAACAACTTTATCTAAAAAAAGTTAACACTATAATTTTCTAATTCAAATTTAGCTGATCACCAAATTTTGTTAATATTTTTGCAAGAGGTGTGTTTATGTACTAAAAATAATATAGTAATCAAGGAAACAATGCCAACACAAAGCAAACAACACACATATTGAGATGAGCGTAAAGCATATACACAATGGGTAAAAAGATGGAATAATGTAGTAGATGGGAAAACAAAAAGGAATAAATAAAGAGGCAACAGTATCAAAATAATACAGAATTTATTGGTAAAAAAGCTATAAAAACATATGGAAAGGTTAGTAAAAAATAAAATGAGAGAACTCAAAAAGCTTCTAAAGGACCTTGACTTGGCAATTGCCAAAATCAAAGACATTGACCGTAAGGTCAAAGCAAAAGTGAAGTCTGTCGTCCTTGAAGTCAAGAAACTTGACAGGGTGACATCCAAGGCATTAATGACTAAAATGCCTGACACATCAGAAACAACAATTGAGCGCTTACTTAATATCCAGAAGCACGTTGTGGAAGGACTTCAATTCAAGGCCTACAATCTTTCTGCGCTGTCCATCTGGGTTGATGACCCAGAGATGTATGCACATCTCAAGCCAGCAAAGCACGCCAGGGCGGAGGACACCAAATTGCCAGCACAATTGATTGCGCCAAGAATGGCCAGTCCAGCCAAGGCTGCGGGAAAGGAAGAAACACAAGAAGGTAACCTAAAAAATAAAATTAAAGAATTTCTCAAAAAACTTACCTTTTTTTCTTAGAAAACGTAGACGGTGAACTCCGCCGGGTCCTGGTCCCTTTTGTCCCGGCCACTTTTTATGCTAATTATGTCACTCACGTGGCTAAGCAGCTCTATCTGTCCCCCCTATTGTGCAGGAGCTTGAAGAAAGAATTCATAGGTCCTTCCCAATGAAAAGGGACACACTAGCTGGGCTGACACATGCTGAGGGGGCATCCAAGTGGGCAGTTACTGCCTACAAGGATGCCCAACTGGTCTGCCTGGACCCGGTATTACTCAGTGGAGTTTACTGTATAAACTCCATTGAGCTTGTTTGGGACATCCTGGTGACGCTCCCATTCAAGAATGTACCAGAGATGGGCTGGGCTCACGCGGCTGCTTGCTTCTGCTTCCCGGTGGAGCATACCCTGTCTTACCTGCTTGAGAACTTTGGGCACGCGGTGAGCAAATTGGCTGTTGCAGACACAACAGCTGTAAAGAAGACCAAGATCCTCCTGGCAGACTTTGGGCTGGCCTGGAGTGCCAACAAGACGGGGGTCCCAGCAGCTATGGAGCTCACGTTTGCCAAGACAAAGCACAACAAGAAGATAAGCGCAGTCTATAATAAACTGTGTGAGTTCACAGAAGCCTTTGCCCTGCAAAGGCTTCATCTGGTTGTTTACCTGGGGTTCTTATTCTTCTCCAGGATGGGCGCATCTGTTGAGGACCTGGACAGGGTCCTTCTGGGGATTGATGAGGCCCGGCTTGCACTCAACAGGAAGAAGGTTTTCCCTGGATACAACTTGGTTGATCATGTGATCCAGGACGCCCTGTCCTGGCTGGTATCTACAGGTTTGCAGCCCCGCCTGAAAAGCTGCTACTTCACTCCCACCTGACCCTACTCCCCTTCACCAGCAGGAGGGAGTATTTTAATACGGGTGTATCCACCGGCCACGGTGTGGTGATGGAGGTTGTGCGCCACCTCCATCATGGGGTGGGTACATACTGCCAAACTCACTACAGGTGTTCTTGATAAATTCTCTTCTAATAAACATTTTTATACTCTACAATGTTTTGATTATAATTAATTTTTCAAATAATATTTTAGCAAACAAAATTTGCAAAATATATTGCGGAAATGAGTTTCAGAAAAGTATAAAATTACATGTTAATAAAATAAATTCTAACTTGTACATTTTACGTTTAATTTTTTTAAATTAATTATTACAATTATTTTATCAAAGTGATTTAAATATTTTTGTGTAATCCAATACTGAGAGTTTGGGATTACCTCAGATGGCATAATAAAGTAATATACAATAAAATAAAAAATTACTTACATCTATTGATGGATCTTCTGAATGTGATTGTGGGCGTGGAAAATCTAAATCTAAAATGATAATTAATAAATGTTTAATAATAAATTAGAGAATATAAAAAAAGTTGGACACACTAAGCCTTTAATTGATTGGCTGTTTGGCTAGGCACACGGGGATGAACAAATCAGCGTGGCCATAGAATTTGGCCATGGTCTCAGCTGGGAGGGTATGGATCCCGGCCTGCAGCAAATCAAACAGGTCCTCAGTCCCAGTTGGGGATCCTTGCTTGACAACTTGCTTGAGCCACCCAAAGACTTCCTCAATGGGATTTAGGAAGGGCAAATAGGCAGGGAGGAAGAGAAGGCGCATATTTGCTGTGGCCAATTGCTGGGGGCCCACTGCAATGCTTGTGTCAATCATTGGGAATTTATTGAGAATGTCAGCCACCTTGTGGAGACCAACATTGTCCAACACTATTACGTTGGTGAAGCCCAGGCTTGTGCACCTCAGGTGCTCCTGGACCAATTGGGGAAATTATAGGAAGGTCTGGCTATTGTGGGAGCCTAGTATCATTTGGTAGAGCTCAACCCCCTTTGGACCAAGGAGAGGCACCATTGAATAGGCTGTGGCGCGGACTGCAGCACACCAAGCCACCCCATCATTGGAGCCTCTGGGGACATACCCATACTCATTGTGCATCAACAAGGCAAATGCTGATTTGTTGATATAATAGAATTTCACCATCCCCTTGGCTTTGAGGGCAGTGTATGCCTCTGCATAATTTTTCCAGGTCTTGATATTGGCTGAGCTGTTCATATTGTATGGGAATACCCCGAGTTTTTTCCAGGAAAATTACATTCCCTTGACCAAATGATAATAGAAGGAAATTGAGGCCTCAATCCCAAAAGTGGATATGACCATGGCCTGTATATTTGCCAGTTCAAGATGGTAATCTTGGGCTATCCACTGACAGATTGCCCATTTGTGCTCCTTGGTGAGCATGGTTGACATGCTCAAGGATTTCTCCGCGGCAAGGACTCAACTGGTATTAATGAATTTATGGAAGGTCTTGCTGGCGTACTTGGGCTCTATCCCAACAAGGGCTGTGGCTGCCTTGTAATTGCCTGATTCCTGCATTAGCTTAAGCAGGATGATGCGTTTGATGTCAGGGATGCACTTCTAGGCAGGCTTTGTGGGTTCAGCAAAGCCAGGATCCTGATTGATGACAGGCTTGCAAGGCATGGGCACCTTGTAGAAGGCTGCAACCTTTTTGAGCACTAGCTGTCCCTCATTGGTTTGGTAGAACTAGGGCTCTTTGTCATCCTCCTTATTTCCATCACTGATGTAGGGCTCATAGCTAGTATCAAGTACAAGCTTCACCTTCTCCAGCATGGCTGACAGGACCAACTCTTGCCAGTACACAACAACAAACACATATGAAGTAAATTCTACCTCCTTGTTTCTAACCATTTTGGTAGTGGTGACCTTGGTTGGCTTCTGGGTCAATTTTGGGACCCAAGGGATTATTCTCTGCACCCCAGAAGCTTGTGCTCCTTGAGCCGGCTGTGTCAGTGCAGCGTCACTATGGAACTCTCCTCTCCCGCCTCCCTCCTGAGTAGGCACTTGTGTTGTACTAAGTCTATTCTTTGACCCGCGGGAGCAACCGCAACCGCGGCGTACAATGGGTGCATTAGTTCTCTGTTGTTGTGTTCCTTCCATTTTAAAATATAAATTAAATATAAAATAAAACTTAATTAAGTTACTCCCTATTTTTAATTTTTGCTTTTATCTGTTTATGGATATTCAATTAATATTTTTCCCACCCAATATCCCAACTATAGATTATTTATTTCTTAGTTAGTTGTTTTTGGTTTTACAGCGCCCATTTTAGAATACTCAAAAATAATCCACCCATTTCCCTAGATTTTACTGCCAAATTCAAACACCCAACACAATATTTTTAAAATTTATTTTTCAGACCCCATGTCTTATTTTAGATACCTTGGTATCATTCATGATTACAATCCATTGCACAAATTGCGTGAGTGATTTTGTTTATATTGTGAGTTGCTATTGTGTTTTGTTTTTGGATTGAGTTTTGACACACCTTGCTTTGGTGTATTTTGTCACCAATTCAAATAGTAAACATATGTACACTGAAAGTCAACTCACACCATTTTGTTTGTGAATCAATGTATTTTGAATTGTATTTTGAATGGTTTTGCTTTGCATGTGAGCCTTTTGTTGCTGTGTTGACCCATTTTGCCCATTAACGCCAATAAACCCTGTTAACAGAGTATATATTTTAACCTGAGAGTTGGATTTTGTTTAAATCTGAAATCATTTTGTTTAAATCTGAATAATTTTTGCTTGTTGTCATAGCTTTTAAAACTACTTTAGCAAGTACAGATTTTCCAGAGCTATTTGAGCAAATACAGCCTTGACTCTTTTTTTCAATGACAGCATTTAAATTTTCTGTTTCTCTCAAGGGTTTGGTGGTGGTTCTTTGCTGGTTTCTGGTCTTGCAGAGACACATTATTCCTTACATTTAGTTTTCTACTGTAACAGCAACATTAAGAGACCTAAGGTTGTCAAGTTCCAACACATACTTGTAAACCCTGGTTTTGCCTTTTACACTGTGGCCATCAATTTAGTAGGCCCCTTGCTAGTTATCAAAAGTCACAACAAGTTTATCATTGTGGCTGTATATTATCTTACTAAATGGGTAAAGGCCAAGGCAATTCCCAATCAATCTTCACTGGTGTCAGCTATGTTCATCCTGGAGAACATCATATACAAACATGGTTGCCCCCAGATTCTGCTGACTGACAATGGCACCAATTAGATCAGTCACATCATCTCCTACCTCAACCAACTGATGGAAATCTGTGAAACACTATCTACCCCTTATCACCCACAACTAAATAGCATGGTAGAGCACACTAATGGAAGTCTGGTTCTGATACTCCAGAAGCTCAGTCACCAACATGATACTGAATGGTATACCTTCTTGCCTGAAGCCACCTTTGCATACAGCATTGGACACCATTGTGTCACTAGCAAGCCACTTTTCCAACTGCTCTATGGTTGAAAACTGGGAATTTTTCTTTATTAAACTCCCTGGTAAAGCCCAGACTGGCTGTGTATCTAGAGGAATACCTCAGAAAGATTGTTTAAACCCTTATCCAATTTCAATCAGAAGCATACACCATAAACTTAAACTATAAGTTGCAGGACCTAGAACAAGCTGTATCTAAATGCACTGCCCTACCCACTTACCTGATAGGAGACTCAGTCTACTTCTTCAGCAAGGAAGTAAATATCTGTGAATCCAAACTTGCCTTCCTTTAGCAAGGACCACTTCAAGTTATCCAGAAGAATGGCCCTGACTCCTAAACCCTGAAGGAGCCTCATTCTAAACAATTGATTACTAGAATACACACTCAATATATGTGTGCTGACTCTAGTGACTAAGAGTAAGCCCTAAAGAGGATATTAACTGTTACGGTAGAAAATTGAATGAAAGTGATAGTGCGCCCTAGCAAAACCAGAAACCAGCAAAGAACCGCCACAAAACTCTTGAGAGAAATAAACAACTTAAATGCTGTCATTGAAAAAAAATGGGTCCAAGCTGAGGTTGCTCAAATAGCCCTGAAAAATCTAGATCTGCCTTATTTTTATCCAAATAATTATGACAAGAAAATTATGCGTTATACGCTATTTGAAGATGGCAGCGCTTGACCTGCTGGTTGCCCAAATTTTTCAAATTATGATGTCATTGACATAAATTCTAATGCAGGACCTCCCACTGCTGAAAATATTCTTGACAACCAATCAGATGCTGACAAACCCCACCACCTCCATCCTGAAGCACCTTAAGACTTCCCCCATCCCACGCTAGAAACTTGTTTCTAGATAGCTTATTATCACTGAGAAAAATAAAATTATCCCATTTTTCCAAAACCCATTATTCTAGACCACTTGGGCCTTCTGGTCCCAGTTGTTGATATTTAACCACTTCTTTCCTGACATTGGCCGCTGAGTCCCTCACTGTGCAGTGGCCTTCCCTGTACTTGGCTTCACAACCGTCATATTTTTCTGATTTACCCCTCAAATTGCTGTTCCTTATTTCTGTGCTTATGTCAATGTTCTGCTATACCAACTTTGGCGCTAAATTAATCAGCCCCTCCTACTAATTTGGCTTGGTACTCTTAAAGCAGTTGACAATTTATTTGGTTTATCCTCATCATTTATATTTAAACAGTTCTTCTTGCCATTTTATTCTTACATTAACCCAAAAAAACCCTAATAAAAAATTACTTGACTGTTATCCTGTTTTTAATAGTGGGATGCATGAATTTATGAGGAAAAAATGAAAGAACAGTCATTTATTGGATACTAAAAAGACTCTTCCAGTATTGCACAAACTGTTCTACCAATTGAACAGCAGCCAGGAAACACAACTGATTTCCTACAGATCTTTAAAGCAAATGACTTAGGATTGGGCAACAAACCCCACCAGGCAAAAGACACAATTGACCCCAATATTCACAGTGAAGGCAACCCCTAATAAGATGCATTCCCACAGGAGATTATCCCAAAGAGTGTACTCTACTGAAACCTGGCGCCCTATTCCATAGAACACTGTCAAGGCCCACTCAAGAAAGATTCTCATGCCAACCTCTTTTTTGGTGTTGCAATGAATAGAGCCTTGGAGGACAAGGTTCCTGGTCATCACCATAGGCACCAGATGAGCTATCCCTTCCACTTTGTAAATCTTCAACACTTCCTGAAAAGCCTGTGAAATACACTGCTCAAAGCTATCAGGGGTTTTACAACTGACTTCTTGGTCATATATCACTCCAGGTGTTGTCCAAGCTCAAAGGACTGACTTCACAATGTTGGAAATGGTTTCCTGCTGCAAGGCTGAGAGCACCTGGCCATTAAAGTGGAATTCCTTCAACTGTTCCCCCAAGTAGTCTTCTGCAGCCCACCTGAAGAATTGACAATTTATATATTGCCCTCTTGCAGCTTGGTCCCTGTTGCCACTCTGGGTTTAATCAAGGCTAGAAATAGTGCAGAAAATAATGGGTCTGTCCCCACTAAGGTCAATTAAGGCACCTTTATCTGGTCCAGCTGTATTTCCAAGTCTATTTAGCTGCCATCTACATCATGAAGTCTTGACGCTTCTCAGTAGCCCTATTTATCTCCACTGACCTTGCACACTGGCGCCTCTGAGGAATAAATACCTTCACCTTTTTAGGGCCAATCTTGTAGTTCTTTTGGATTGACTGTTCACTGTGTGTCAGAAACCCACCATGAAGAGAATAACTTCCCAACATGGTGAATTAAAGAAAAATGATTTAAATTAGTAATCATGGAACCAATGGGTACTGACACCATACCCAAGTGGATTACTTCTACAATGATTTGATATCTACCTAGGAGTGGTTTGAAGCAACCCAATAATGAATAATTTCCTAAGTAATCTAGCAAGAATACAGAGGCAAAAAGACAGAAACAACTTGTAGGACAGGAATTAGTTGGCGCGGTGTTGTGGAGTGATTGGTTATAAACTAGCTGTCACTGTACTCACGCATTTAATCCATTAAGCTCGGTGAACAATGGAACAATGGGACTATTGGCTTGGATGATAACAAGGTCAAGTGATCAAATAAGCTATATCCTAAGTTCCTATTAACTAATGATCAGCTGATTGTTAGTTTAATAGTGGGCTAAGAGTAGCAGAGACAAGGCTGTGATCAGAGGATCCTGACGTTCTGTGCCTCTTGTCTAATTTCCCTTAACTATAAAACTCCCTTCTTGATTATTGAATAAAATATTGATTATTACATACTTCAACTTTATTATACACATTAGGCTAGATAATTATCTCAACCTAATCTTTAGTAATAGAAGAATAGTATTTCAAGTTAAGCTAAGCAACTACCAACTCTAAGGAGAAATACAACATTGGTGCTCACTTGTAGCATGCAACGTTCCAATGATAACAGTTTCCCTGCTGGGGACTTGTCTTTTTTATGGGGAGGTGATGGAGATAACCATCTCCACGCGTTTCTGCGCCATCTGCAGGACCACCCTGATGGGTTATTTACGGAGATCAATTGCCTTGCTGGAACAAAGGATGGTCTTCCTAACAAGTTCATGGTGTTTGGTCAGTTTATGACTGACATGCAGCATCCCCAGTTAATAGAGAACCAGTCCTCTTTTCTTCTCAATGTCCCAGTACCTCTGGAGGTAGATGGAAACGCGGAGCCCACCCAGCAACAGCTGGAGCAAGCTATTAACAGGATGGATCAAGGTGTGTATCAGAACAGGGAAGCCCACAAGAAGCTCACTGTACTCCCTTTGTATGGCACCACAGCCAAAGAGAAATTTTGGAACTTCACATGGATAACTCCAAGCCAGCTTTGTATTCAGATGAAAACAATCAAACAGGCCAAGGAGTAATCCACAGTTTTGCACATCTTGCCATCTGTTGCAATTAGACTCACTTAGGATATCAGCTATCCCGTATCTCTCATCAGGGAAACTTGATAAACAACCAGCAGGGTTTCCTTTGTTGTCTATACAACAAACTTACAATCTCCATGGCCAACATTAGCCACCAGTTGAATCACTTGACAATTCATCAGAACTTCACGGCAAACTGGTCAACACAGCTTGAGGAACGTCTTACCAACTATGTGTCCACAATGATTGGAGTTGTGATGGAGCACAAGGGTTTGGACAACAACTGGCTAGGAACAGTAATCCACCACGTAAAGGGTGTGAAGGCCATCTTCTGCTACCTATGTAGCAAGGTAGAGTTGCTCAGCTGCTCTGTAAGGCTTATAGAAGACAGAGTTGCAGCAGAGGGCAATAAGGAAGTTACCACCATTATCCAACGGGACATGGAGGAACTTTCCAAACATTTCAGCAAAATTGACAAGGGCCTTTGGCAATCCCTCTTGGATTGTAATCAGTTCAACGTGGAAATTCCCAAATTGTTAAAATTGATTAACCACAATCACAATTGCACGGAAGATATTTGTGTTAACCTGGCAGCAGTTTGTGACAACTATTGGGCTATGCATGAAAAGACCAAAACAATGTTTGAAAATCAAGAATCACAGTTGGAGAAACTTGAAGACAAACTACATGCGGCTAATTGCACAATTAAAGACCTTGCGCAAGAAGTACGCTTGCAAGGCAGAAAAATTCTTCAGCTACAAGGACAAGTAGAGCAGTTACTTCAAGTTTACTCCAGTCAAACTGTTCTGGAAACAGGGCCACAGAGGACCACGGGAAGAAGTCAGAGCGCCCTGTCCACAACCAGTCAAGCAATGTCAGAAGATTGTTGCTCTTTTCATAGCTATGAGAGCAATGAGGACAACATAGACCGCATCATGAGGAAGGTCTATGTAGCAGAACCAGTCCTAGATAGTAGCAGGACACCTCTCCCTGGCGCTGCTGCCTCCACTTCCAGTACTAGCAACAACGCCAGAGACGCGGCTTCAGAAGCACGTTTTTGCGCTGCAACCCAGAGAAATGTCTCACCAGCTCCCAGAAGAAGCTACAACTTTAGCACTTCTACTGTTATCTCAAATTTTAAACCAACAAACTTACCAAAGTTTGATAAGAAAGCCAACGTTCACATGTTCCTCTGCCTATACAACAACTCTATGTACGGGGCGGACAACACTATGAAGAATGCAGCTATCTTCAATTGTTTGGATTTGGAAACACAGACCATCATAATGCTGAGACTTCCAGAACAGGGCTGGACATATGAGAACATATCTAGAGCTCTCATTGCAGAATTTGGTAGTAAAGAAGCCTTATTTTGCCAAAAAATGGAGTTCACAGAAGGAAGGATAAAAAAGGGAGAAAGCCTAATTTAGTTCTCAGAACGCTTTTACTTGGAAGCACAGACACTAGTCTCCATTGGAGCTGCCACTTTTGGTAACGTAAAGGAGCACTTCTTAACTATGTACGCTCAAACAGAGAGCTTTTGATTGCTCTCAAGTCTGATATATATAGTGCAAGAACAGTCCCTGATCTCATGTGTCACTTGGGATCTTTCAAGGAACAGTTCAAAGTTCTCTTTCCGGATTATAAGAAAGCCACTTCATCCTTTTTTACAGACCCCAAGGGTAAGACTTGGGATAAAGACTCCCCTAGGAAGTCTACAATAGTAACCGCGCCCCCAGCCAACAACACAATCAACAACTGCACCTGTTACAAGTGCGGGAAATTAGGGCATCTTTCCAGAGACTTCAAGCAACCCAAGGCAAATGTGCAACACTTAAACCAGGAGGACAACGTGGAGGACAAGCAGGACAACGAGGATGAAGAAGATGACGGAGATGAAGATGATGAGGAGTCAAAAAACTGCTAAACAGTCAGGTTGAGGAGAAAACCCTGACTGCTAGTAGTTCCTGGCCCTCTCCACCTATTGACCCGGACCCCAAAATCCCTGATTGCAACGCCAACCTGTTGGACCAAGAAGCCTGCCCTGAAAGATACATGCCATATAAAGAGGAAATAAACAAAGACTTGTTACATAGAGTCTTGGCTGTCAACGCAGTCACAAGAAAACAAGCAATTTGTACAGAGAGTATGCCTTTTAAGGAAGCTGTTGATACCATCTCTATACTATATGCAGAACAACTTTGTATGCCAAACACTGAGGTCACTCACGAGAGTGATAGTGTCAAAAAGTTGCCCCAACTACTGAGGTCAGTACAAGTCTCTACAAATTTGGATACTTTGAAATCCTTGAAGCCCGACCTAACAACTGCGCTGGAGTCATTCCTTGCCCAGTTTAAAGGATTGGACATTCACAAGGTTACCAAAATTACCTCACCTCATTATGGAGAATGTCATGATTGCACTTACATTGAGCTGGTGGTTCATAAGCTTTGGGTAAGAGCAATTCTGGACTCTGGAACTCCAGGAAACATTGTGTTGACCAGGCTAGTCAAAAAGTTGAAACTTGCGCCTGATTTAGACTACAATGAGGAATTTGGCACTGCGGGACCAGACAAGACTAAGGCATTAGGAGCCTATTTATCCTTACCACTCTGCTTTGGTAAATTGGTGGTAACAGCCCCAGCAATAGTGTTGCGCAACAAGAGCTATGATATCTTAATTGGTACCAGCTCCATGGCAACCTACAGAACCATCATCAATCATCAGGATAGCACCTTTAGCATTTTGGGTCACTCAGTACCAATATTCTATCATGGTGATGGACCAAGACACCTGCCTGATAAGAAAATACATTATATTAATATAGAATATGCTGATGGGGATATGCCAGTAGCATACACCTTGCGTCAACAGAAAATCAAGGTTCTACCTCTAGCCACTAAGGAGTACAAAGGGATTCCCTTATATTCCTCCAGCAAATTCTCTATTCCAAGTAGATCTCAGGTGATTCATAATACAGGTCTAAGCCTCAGTTTTCCTAAAGGTATGCATGGTGAAGTATTTGGACTCCACAACAGTTTGCGGCTGGAACCCTGGATCCTACCTGGCATTGTCATGCCTTCAGCAGAAGAAATCCTAGTACTTCTAGGAAACATCTCTGATAAATTGCTGACAGTGAAGAAACATCAACTTCTAGGCTACATGAAGCTGGAAGAGAACTCTGGACTTATGGATGCCACTCCATTTGGTGAGTTCAGTGAATTTGCACTACCTTGAGACCAACCAAGCGTTCTGTCACTCATCCCACACAAGTCTTTAAATGGACTTACTGAGGATCAGAAGGACCAAGCTATGCAATTCTTTGAGAAGTACAAGGACGTCTTTGCAGAGAACAACCATGTCCTAGGAAAAGCTCTGGGGGTTGAACACGTGCTGGATACTCAAGGTACTGCTCCTATACACTCCAGGCCAATAAGACATAGTCTGGTCAACCAAGCCATTGTCAATGAAGAACTACAAAATTTACTTGCATCTGGCCTTTTGGTGCCCAGCAAGAGTCCTTACTCCTCTCTTTGCTAATTGTAAAGAAAAAGGATGGGTCAACCGTGTAGTAATAGACTATTGTAAACTGAACTCTGTTACCAAAAAGGACTCTTATCTGTTGCCTTGCATAGATGACACATTAGACAAGCTGGGTGGTGCAAAATACTTCAGTGCAATGGACCTGATCAGCGGATATTGGCATATTGACCTTCCAAAGACCAACCAGGAAAAGTGTGCCATTATTATGGAACAAGGCCTTTCTAAACCAACCAGGATGCCACAAGGACTCACAAATGCTCCTGCAACTTTCCAAAGGGCCATGGATTCTGTGATGGGAGACCTTAAGTTGACTTGTGTCCTGGTTTACCTTGACAATATTAACATCTTTTCCCGGACTTTTAGTCAGCATTTAGACCACTTGGAGGCAGTATTCCAGCAACTGATTGCTGCCAACCTCAAGTTAAAACCAAGAAAGTGTAACTTCTTCAAGGAACATCTGGAATTTCTTGGGTACATCATTAGTAAGGATGGCTTGTGGCCTGTTCCTGCTAAGGTCAAAGCTATCACACACATGCAAACGCCTTCCAACAAGAGAGATGTTCAGGTGTTTTTAGGGATCATTGGCTATTATAGACGCTTCATATCAAACTTTGCTGGCCTAGGAGAGCCATTATTTTACTTGTTGAAAAATGATGTTGAGTTCTCATGGACAGAAGGATGCCAGAAAGCCTTTGAGGACTTGAAGGCCACTCTAGTAACAGAGCCTGTACTCTTCTATCCTAACTTTGAGTGTCCTTTCATTGTACATACAGACGCTAGTTTGACCACAATTGGCGCGGTTCTTTTGCAGCTAGACAATAATGATCAAGACCATCTTGTAGGCTATTGCTCCTGCACACTGAATAGTCACAAACAAAACTATACGGTAACAGAAAGAGAATGCCTGGCAGTCATTTACGCTTGTCAACAATTTAGAGTGTATCTGCACGGAGTACACTTTACGGTGGTAACTGATCACGCCTTGCTCAAATGGTTAAAGACCATGAAGGATCCGGAAGGACGTCTGGCACAATGGGCTATTAAGCTACAAGCCTATGATTACAAGATAATCCATTGTGTGGGCGCCATGCACCAGAACGCTGACTGTCTTTCCCGTCTTCCTATCATAGCTCTGATCTCCTCAGCAGCAGAAAAATTTACAACAAGCTGATGCTGAAGCCTTCTATGTGGGGGGAGGAGCCGCTCAAGATTCAGAAAATTCTGAAGTCCCTTGCGGTGGACACCCCTGTCAAGGATAATCAGCTTTTCAAGTTGTATAAAGGGAAGTGGCTACCATACATTTGTCCATCCTTACATACAGATGCAGTAGTATCAGCTCATTGTACTGTGGGTCATGGTGGTATCTATAAGACCCTCAATCTTCTACAACAGCATTGTTACTGGGAAGGTATGCACTTGGATGTAGCAGAAACTCTGGCCGCTTGCCATGACTGTACAATAGAGCAATCAAAAGTCTTGCGCTACCAGCACCAACTAATCCAACCTGGCTTTGCGTTTCACACTGTTGCCATAGATGTAGTAGGGCCTCTTCCACTGACTGCCAGCAAGAACAAGTACATTATTGTAGCAGTAGATCAGCTGACAAAATGGGTAGAAGCAAAGGCAATTCCAAATCAGTTGGCGCTGACCACAGCCAAATTCATTTTGGAGAACATACTCTACAAACATGTCTTCCCACAAACATTGCTAACAGATAATGGGACCAACTTCACAGGATACATGATACCCAGGCTGAACAAAATTATGGGTATCCGTGGCACTCTGTCAACACCATATCATCCTCAAACAAATGGAATGGTAGAAAGGACAAATGGAAGCCTGGTACAGATCTTAAGAAAGCTTAGTCACCAGCATGAAACGGAATGGGATACATATCTTCCGGCAGCTACCTTTGTGTACAACATAGGGTTCCACAGGTCTACGGGAAAAAGCCCCTTCCAGCTTCTTTATAGTCAACAGCCAAGCCTTCTGCCACATCTTTACAGTTTAGTTAAAACTAAAAATCCTCTTACCCCTGATGCTTATTTAAAGAGACTAGCCCAGACCCTAATCAAGCTACAGTCTGAGGCGTACTCTACCAACTTAGCAGCAAAGGAGAAAGATATGGATCGTGCAACAAAAACCCAACCTGCCCTTCCTGCATACAAAATAGGAAGCTTGGTATACTTCTACAGATATTTAGGGTACAGTTGCAAAAGTAAACTTGCCTCATTATGGAAAGGTCCTGTCAAGGTAGTCCAGAAAGTGGGAGTAGATAGTTATACTCTCAAGGATCTGGAAACCAACCAACTGATCACTCAAGCCCATGCACAGTATATGAACAAGGCTCCAAGTGATTGATCATATACCCCTTTATGGATAAAAATTTGGAAAAAGAAAAACCTAATGAAAATAGTCCATGGGTTTTATCCTTTTTGCATCAAGAAGTGATAAAGCTTATAGTAAGAAGAAATGTAGGGTTAAGCAACAGGGTCTTTATTGAGATACTGTTGCCTCTAAACCTAGACGCAACTGGATGAGGACTTTTGCAATGGCAGCATAGGTCATCCAAACTCTGGGTAGCCAACAGAATGCAAAAGGAAGAAATAGGGAATTGTCAACGGGAAGGAAATTAACACAGTTAATGCCAATTGAATGAAGAAATGCAAGTCCAAGCAAGATGCACTCCCAGATAAGGCTTTCTTGCTGGGCATATTCCTTGGGTGTTTTGCCTCCTACTGAGTACATGACACCCAACAACCATTTGATGTATTCAGGTATGTGGTGGAGTCTTTGGTGATATACCACCTTGGATCCACTAAGTACCAAGTCCCAACCAGCGCCATTAATTGTCTGCTACCTGCTCAATTGTAACTTAGGAGCTCCAGTGTAGTACCCATTGCTCTTTGCAAGCGTTATTCATGACTATCTGAACCATGCCACAAGGGCACCGGGCCAACAGCAGATCTAGGATCTTACCACGCTGTAAAGACTAGTTCAAGAAGTTTGAGCGCATGAGAGATCTGATTGACTGTCAAATATACCTCATTATAGGAGAAGTCCTGTAGACATATCTGAGCATACCTTACAAGTTTCAAACAGGGTACACGCCAATGGATATTATTCCCTGCTTTGAGTCTCTTTGTTGAGATTACATAAGGATTCTCAAGGGCCAGCATAAGAGTAGACCACATAACCACTGGGCCACGGAATTGGAGTATGGGAAACTTCTCCCAATACAGATGAGCAGCAAGGTTAATATAGGAACCTTGGTTATCTTCTCAGACTATTATGGGATTATTGCTCATCTTGTTTTTGTTCAAAGTTGTAAGTAGCTTGATTAAGGTTGGAGCTTGTTCCTTGACCTTATCTGTTAGGGCAGTGGAAGTTGCCTTACTTTTGCTACCATGACTTCTTTTCTTGGCAATTGTCAAAAGCTGAGTGGATGTGGGCATACCAGAGTCTTGTGTTCCTGACTTACTTGGAGAGATACTGGGCTGATATGAGGCTGTACTGGGGGAACTACAGAAGGCTGTATCTATCTTGCCTCCTAAGATTTTGGTAAATTCATCCTCATCCAAAGCTAGAATGGGTGAGTAATTGTGCGTGGTTGTAACTGGAACTTTGGGTATTCCCTTTTGAGCTTGGGGTGATCCTTGGTTTAGATACATTGGTATAACACACCACTGGTTTCTTATTCCTCTTTGGGCAATTTACCATACTAGAAAAGGTTAATAGACTTTTACAGTAACGTCTATTTTAGTAGGGGCAAATGTCGTGGAGTGATTGGTTATAAACTAGCTGTCACTGTACTCACGCATTTGATCCATTAGGCTCAGTGAACAATGAAACAATGGGACTATTGGCTTGGATGATAACAAGGTCAAGTGATCAACTAAGCTGTATCCTAAGTTCCTATTAACTAATGATCAGTTGATTGTTAGTTTAATAGTGGGCTAAGAGTAGCGGAGAAAAGGCTGTGATCAGAGGATCCTGACGTTCTGTGCCTCTTGTATAATTTTCCTTAACTATAAAACTCCCTTCTTGATTATTGAATAAAAGATTGATTATTACATACTTCAACTTTATTATACACATTAGGCTAGATACTTATCTCAACCTAATCTTTAGTTTTAGAAGAATCATATTTTGAGTTAAGCTAAGCAACTACCAACTCTAAGGAGAAATACAACATGCGGGCTGAGGCTTATGCTTGATGAGAGGATTTGTAGAGAACAATGAAGCAGTATACCACTTTCCTGGTAATACAGGAGTCCACTTCCCATTATTGCAGTATTTGGTGCTGGTACCAGATCCTTGTCTAGTCTCCATCCTCACAGAGAATTTTACTGAATACAACTCAGGAATAGAATTAAACATTTGAACCTAATTTCCCAAGAAAGCAAAGAACTAGGTGGTTTTATGGGTATTATAAGAAATTATTGCAAAAAAATAAAGCAATTTTATGGTTTGAAGTCTTTATTGATTGAGTATCTGCTCTAAGAAAGGTGATAAAGGTTATATAGATTTAGGAAAAGTGGAGTTGAGACAGGAAATCCAACTGTTTGAGCATCAGAAAATAAAAATTACAAGGTAGTTTGAGATCTAAAACTTAAATAAAACCATCATTGTTTGATTAACAGTTTGAACACAGTTGAGTAATTCAGCAACAACCTTAATGTTGATGACTATAACTTCCATATAGTAGATTATTATTATAATTAAACTATAGTTTCAGCTTGAAACTCATGTTTTACAGAGCCTGGTAGTTTGCCCAAGCTGTTGCCAACAACAGCCAACCTCTCTGGGGCCTTTAATTAGCTTTATTTACTGAATTCATTAGTTTTACACTTGGAAGGAAAATTTAAGAATGCTTTTGAATTTTGATTTGTGGCATCTATACACACAGGAAAAGCCCTGGGTTTAACTTTCATTGATGAAAAACCACCATTTAAATCAATAACCCCAGTTGTTAAATCCTGAATTTCCTGAATAGTTTGAGGAAATATTTGCACCAAGTTGATTAAGCTTCATTGACCTATGGTAGTATCATCTAAATAATGGTCCTGACACCATGAATACCCTTTAATTTACCAAGCTTTTTTTAAACCTATTGTCTAATCTAGTGGAGGGAAACATTAAAGATCCTGAATGAAACAAAAAATTGTAAGTCTACTTAAGGTTTAAGACAATGGAACACTTGCACAATTTTTCTGTTGTGTCATCAATTAACGGACTATAACTCTGTTTTAGAAGCCTCAAAAACAAGTATTTGAATCAGTTTTTAGTTGCACATCTGGCACAGGCTTTAAATTTGTGGTTAAAAAGAACAACACATCTAGTACCACTTGCCTCCATAAGGCAAGGCACATGAAAAGTTTTTTTCACTTGCAAGAATTTTTAGTGTGCCACTTCTGTATCCTCATTTTGGCAAGCCCTTTTTTCAGTGTCTCCCTCCCTCTGGTGGCAATTCTCCCGCACTATACTATATAAGTACCACACTTTCAAACAAACAAACAATAGTTTTTGTCTTATTATATTTTATTATTCTGTCTGCACAAGACTGTCACTATACCAGCCAAATTTATAGTACTAAAAAAGTGTAGTAGACTACCTGCTTGAATAATTACTGCAACCATTAGCGCCATTTTACAACACCTTGTGACCTGCTTCAAGACTTGCAAAAAATCCATCCCTTTGTTCTGAAACCTGATCCAAAAAATACAAACAAAAAACTTTCATGACTCTGTGATTATTCAGTTGCTTTAAATGTCCCTACCTAAATTAAGGATGACCATGGAATTGGTGTGAACTAGTAAAAGTGAGGAATTCAGGAGGTGAGACCAAATAGAGTTACAGTTAAACACCTGTTACATAACAATTCTCCCTGCACTATTGGGTTCCACAAAAAACTTTTGATCAATTTTAATTAATAACACAATCAAGGGAGTGATCCTCTTGGTCCATCAGGTGGTAGTTATTTTAGTGACATTCCCAACCACCTTTGTAGGGGCCAAATCACTTTAAAAGAAATTTCTTTAAAAGCAATCAGGATACAGAATTCTTTTTAGAAAGAAATTCATCTCCAATAGGAATCTAATCTGCATCAGGCATGGTATAAACTTTAGCTTTCAGATTTTCAGCTGCTTCTAAGACTTGAGCTTGGGATTGACTACAAGTGCCGTAAATGGCGCTATCAAAGCTATTTTGATATGGCCTGCAAATGTCCAATACTTGTAATAACTTGGTTGGTTTTTCTTTCCAGTTCAATAGTTGCCCCCTTTCTGCAAACGGACCAATATCAATATCCACTTATTCTGGATTTTGCTAACTGTGCTATTCTGATCCTGGTACAAGTTCAGCCTAGCTGTCTCCATCAGCCACACTATCTACCTATTTAACAATCTATGTTCTCATTATAATATTTAAGTAGAATATTGTCCCTAAATAAAATTAAGTCTAACATATCTTAAATGGCTTTTATAAGCTTTAATATTTTTCCTTTTCTTTTTGCCAAAATGAAACTCCCTTTACTTGTTCCAGGGAATTAATCTATGTCCCCTCAATTTTGCCCTGAAGGCTAACCCAAGGCTAGCTTTGAACCTCAAATATTTTTGTAATAAAGGTTTTATACTGTGTCTTCTGGGAAATTGTCCCCAAGAGCTGAACACAACAAAATGGCGCTCACCACAGGGGCCGTCAGCCTCTTAGTTATCTGTTCCCCTGTACATTCTCTGATACTTTTCCCTTTGTTACTAAAGTACCTGAGCCTCCCAAAGTTTTGAGTCCCCCTCTTGAAGAGGACATTACCAACTCCCCCAATCCACATATGGCAATGGTGTTGTTGCCCAGGCCTTTGTAGGCCCCCTCCCAGCTTCCTACCTGTTGATCTCAAACAAGCTCATGCCTCTGCTTGCTCTCTCCTCCATAATGGTACAGTAAATATACATTCTATCCCTGGTCTCAGCCTGGTTATGCTTCTTTGGACTTTTACTCCTTTTTTCTGGACATTGGTCTTCTGCCTAGTTTAATGCAATCACTTTAAACCATTAGTGTGCCTATTAATCAGTTTTTTAGCCTGCTGTAGTCCACAATCAACTTGCGCTTTGATCCCAGAATAAGTTTTAAGCACCCACCCACTTGGAAGTAAGCTTCTAATATGATGAATGATGGCAGAGGAATTAAGACCAGTGACTAAAGAACCCACAGGGAAGGATACCATTACAAGGTAAAACAGCTTGCCAAACAGACAGTACCAATCCAGGAGAGGGTTATATTAACCCAAAAAGAAGTACACCCCCAGGTAGCTTAAAAGGAACACAGAGGCCAGCAGTTGAAAAAATTGGGTTTGGCAAGAATACTTGGTGATCTGTGCATCTTGGAATTTTCTTTACAAGGATGTTTGTGAAACAAGGCTGTGTGTGTACCATACTACAGAGATCACACAGTGGCAGGAATTATCTAAATACTGGGAGTCAAGAGAGGAACCATAGTTGGCTCTGTTCTCTAGCTAAACACTTGCATTTGAGACCTGCAACAGGATATCCCACAAAAACCATTTTTACCAAATGGACTTCTATGAGGAAGTATTGGGCAATATCATGGCCTTTAGTGATGATAAGAGGAAGTTTTTTAAGGGAAATCAAGCAGGTAGGTAAAGACTTTAGTGATTGAACAAATAATAAAATATGGCTTACCATCTATATATATCATGGTAGCAAGGAAATAATTGGGGAAAAAGTAAAGAATTTGAGGGAATCGAAGAAGTTACTGGAGAAAGTGAATAAATTTAACTTAAAATATGAGGATCTGATATCACTTCCTCTAATTATGTGTTCACTTATAATTATTTAAATTTAAACACCCTAATCCCCACAAGGAATAGAAAAAACTGGGGGTTTCCCCATATATCTGCACAGGAATCAGAAACAAGATAACAGACACTAGCAACAGAGCCAGAAGACAACATAGCAGCTAACACAGAGCCTGAGGTAAGATTATGCCCAACGTCATCTTTAAACTCTGAAGATGAATTTGAAAGTGGAATTCAGCCTCCTGGTTGGCTGGAGACTTTAAATCCTGGTAAAAAACAATCCAAACTAGTTTTTAAGAGACTAATATACACTAGGTGATTGCCTAAGCCCCATGAAGACACAGGTTTGATTCCTGTTCCAGAAAAGGGTTTAATTAAATCTTCAGAATTTGACATATCAGGTAATGTAAAGACCCAACAATTGGGGGAGTATTCTAGAAAGGTAAAGTCCCAAGTTTGCAACTTGAAACCCAATGAGCACTGTTACAATGGGGTAAACTTCATTATCTATCAGAACACTTTAGCGTGGACATTAAAGCAGCCAAAATTACTGGGAAAATATGTAAGTACATAGTACACCATAGTGTAGATGGCTATAGACTGTGTGGAGTGGGGCAAAACCAGTGCAGGCCAGGAGTACTGATTGGAGGAGTTGAGCTGTGCTGGGTCCTTGTAAAATTACTTGTTGATAGGGTCTTTAAATGTCCTGTGTGGTTGATAGTGTTAGTGGCTCCCAATCCCAAGGCAGGCTGTGAGGACATCCAAGAAGATAAGGTGGCTCATCTCCTTTAGTCCTGGAGAAGGGTTGACAAAGCTTAGTGTCTTGACTTCTTGTGGTTTAAAAGTTTTTTTTGATTTATGTGATAACAATTGAGGGGTAATTTTCTCAATGATAGCACAAACTATCATCAAGTGATTGATCTTTATTATATACTATCAGCCTTGGTGGGGCATGAATAGTGAAAACATTGGACAGGGAACCCCAAACACTTGGTGTTGTCTGGAATTCCCTTTTGGGATTGGGATTGGAGTGGTTTGGCAAGCAATGGATTATTAACCTTAGCATTGTATGGCTTTGGAGCATCTTCAGGCACTTTCATGCATCCAAATTCAACTTCTGCAGTTGATGCATTAATTTTTTAGCAGAGCTGCTTGTAAGCCTCATTCAAATTTGGTAAACTCTAAATTAGGGCAGCATTCCCCCCCCCAAATTGGGTATTGGGGAAATTGCCTTTTTGGTCTCCTTTTTTGACAATTTCCCATTTGGCAGGGGTAGACAGCCTGCCTCAGGGAGTGTGCTACCTGCTGCTGGGTGGCAGGCTGGGCGTGCAGCCAACCTATAAAAGCCTGAAGTTGAAGAATTAAATTTTTTCATTTTCTTTTACTTTTTTTTGTAGCAGTTTCCCCAATCAGGGGGAAATGCTGCAAATATTATTTTTGCCTTTTGGGTTCAATGGTGACCAAAATGTTGTTTCCTTGGTTGGTTTTGTTAGGAATATTCCTGACAGGCAATAAGAGCCAGTTATTAAAACCTAATTCTTGCTTCATAGGAGTTCTAACTGCTCCAAAAGTAAGGAAAATTCTATCTTCAACATCCATGATAAAATTATTCACATGAATATCAGGTAGGAAATTCCTGACAATAAGCTACAGTATGCAGTGGTGTCAGTGTTAACCAATAACCATGCTTAAAATATGCCAGACCAAAGACAGACCCACAGCGGCTTTGCTTGTATATCCAACATTTAATCTGATATTCTAGATTCTGAAGTGTATCTGATCTCATCCTGGACACCCTTTGCTTACTCTCCTTGGATACAAAAGAGAGCGTTGATGTGAATTAGATGACCACTATGCTGTCTGGTAAGGGCAAGATGAAGTCACCCTCTTAAGATATCAACACATTTTAGGACTTTGATAGATGAGCTTAACTAGTTCCAGGAGCATAGTAATACCCAGTTGGAGTTGGTTGGGTTGGTGTGGACAAATGGGACAGTTATTTACAGTAAGAATATGACTTTTAAAAGGCCACCTTAAGCAGTCCACTATTCCAAGTCCAAACATATGTTGATGAGAAAATGGCTTCTGTAGCTGTTATACCACCCACACACCCTTAAGGCCCTACTGAATCTGAGGCCAAGATTTGGGAGGCTATTTCTGAGTTCAAGGCCATCACTTGTTGTCAATCTACTGCTGACAATCTACCTACCTCCAAAACTGCCCATGATCATTGCATCACTAATTTAAATTATCAAGTAGTTAAATTAAGGGGTTAGATTTCTTACCTGTGTCAACGTAATTCAGATCAAGAAGGATTATCCTCCAAATTTGATGGTGAATGAAAAGATGAAGATGACAAGTTACAGGGCCCAAAAGACTATGGGTGTTTTCCAGGCCTAGAAAGGCAGCCACACATTATCTGTTCCCTTGCGTTGAATCACTTGTTGGAAGTAACAAACAAAGTTGCAGACAGACAAGACACTTTAGAAAAAGAGGTTATAAAGACTTTACCCATCTAACTGAGACTATTAACAAGAAGATTTCCCTTTGGAATCCCTGGCTAAGGCTATAGTCACCCAGGTCAATGGGATTATAGGTACGTTAGCTGTTCAAAAGATACTAGTTGACATTATTGGAACTGTTTCAGCCACTGCCAGAGACATTGGAGGTCAGAATATCCCAGCTCTAGACACTTTAGAGGAGAGCCTTTGACTACTATGGGCTAGAAAATCTGCTGATGAGTCAGAGTTTGAAGGACGCCTAAAATCAATGTTCTTGATACAGATTATAATAGCCAGTTCATGTCCTCATCAATTTATCCCAACTATAAGCCAACATGTAATGAGTTATTAATCAATTAAGCCCTTCATAAGGTGTGCAATACGCCATCCAGAAAACACCATCTAGAAATACGCCATCTAGAAAATATTTGTAATAGAGTCAGGATTTAAATCAGCAAAATTAAAAAAGTTAATAAGAATATTAATAATTTAATTTTAAATATTGGTTTATAATACAGAAACTAAAAAAATCCATCTAGCAAACACTATCACAAATTAAAATAAAAAGAAAGTTATCCAAATAATATTTTTGAGTATACAAACACTTAATAAATATCCTAAAGTACACCATCTAGAAATATGCCATTTAGAAAAAAAACATCTGGAATCAAATAATAAATATACTTTCATGTGATAAATAAAATCATTTTCCTTATTAACTGGGAATAAAGTATGATATTCACTTATGACCACATATAATAAATCAACTCAAACTTACACTACTTTGATATTAATGTATTTCTATAACACAGAAATCAAAAATGCACTCCTAATATACTAGTTTTATTCTTTATCATAAAAAATCTGTAATATTTGGTTTTGAACTTAAAAATAATTCATCAATGATTTTATATAGAAGGGTGCCGGCTTCCTTAACTGGAACTGCTATAATCAGGTTAAGGATGGTATAACTAAAACCACCTCATCACTTGAAGGTTGGAACAATCAATTTTCCAACCTAGTTAAGGTGAAGAAGCCCAGATTTATTGTGATTATAAGCAAGCTGAAGATCTATTGTGGCAATGGAGACCAGCTTTAACCCCAGACATAAAAAACAAAGATGTTGTATCCAAGAATGCAGACCATCAGGTCAAGTTTGCAAGTGTTTTTAAAGAGATTGTGGTCTATTACACCAGAGAAGGCCACCTTAAACATATCAAAGGCATTTTAAAGGCTCTTGGGGCTAAAGCCTGGTCAATTTACTCTTTTATTTAATAATTTACTTCCAAATATTTAATTTATACTTTATTTTTAGTATATAGATGTAAACATAGGAACAAATTTCAATATGGAAATATCACAGTTTTGGGGTATGTTGGCTTTCAAGCTTTGTGCACTATAGTTATTACTAGCTGACTACTTATTTTTATTTTAGATTAGAAATCCTTGGATAATTATGATTTATTCATATGTTTTTTTTTGTTATTTCAATATGTATATATGCATGTTTAATATAGGGTCAAATTTTAAAATTAAAATATCACAGATTTGGGATGTAATGACTTTGAGCTTTGTGCACTAAATTTGGTACTAGCTGGACCCACATTTTTATTAAATATTTGTAAATCCTTGAAAGAATTTTAGTCTATTCATATTAGTTTATTGGTTTTGAAATGTTTTTGGGCTTTTATTAATATTTCAAGTTGTTTGGAGTGGTTTAGGCATAAATTAAAGATAGTTTTTCTAGATGGTGTCTACATAGATGTTGTTTTAGGACACATTTTCTAGATGTTATCTTTCTAGATAGTGTATCCCCTCCATAAGGCATTCATTCATATTTAATTACTTTAGCCTCAATTGGTTAAACTCAGGGACTTTACTTAATGGAATTTGCCTTAGAGACAAGGTCCTTAAAAACCCTGTTCCAAAGGGACTCCATCCTTAAGGCTTCTATTTTTAAGGACCATTCAGATGAATAATTGATTTGGCTCAGGTTTGATATTATGGATAAAATGTATTTCAGTAATTTTAATTAATGTGCTTATATTGGACCTATAAATGCACATTAGTCTTGATGCTATATAAAATACTATTGATTACTCCCATAAACTTTCTCTTTTACACAATTTACTCCTTTACTACTTGTACTTCTTAGAATTCTTGCTTCTTTTCTAAAAAATTAAGAATATTTCACCAGACTCCTTGAGAATCTGCTTTCTTGTTGCCTACAAAAGTAAGGTAACAGGAAGGTCTTCCTGTTGTACTAAAAGTTTGAGTTAGTGCTCTAGGCCTGATCAAAGTGTGATGAACTGTCATCTGCTTTGATAGCCCAGTACCAGTAGTTAACTCTGCTTCTCAGGTAGAAGATTCCCAAGAGGTTTCCCCTTGTACTCCTTCCAGATTGCTGCAAGCATCACACACCTTTAAGCAGATCTTTGATCCCAAGTTTTCAGCCACTTTTCAAAGAGCTGGGTGTACTGGTATTCTGGTTGTTGCCAAAACACTTAACATCCAGTCATTGCCTAGTTTAGTGCCAATCTAATATACAGTTTGACATGCCAGAAATGGCAACAAACCAATATCATATGACTTGTCTAGATATCCAGTAACTCAAACCCATTCTGCACATGACCATCCTTATCTTTGATCCAATTTAAATACCTGCCACAGCACAAGCTATATAAGCCTAAAGTTTTATTTAATAAAATATACTTCTCTTCTTCCTAGCTCCATATTCAAAGCTTCCCCAAAGCTTTTCCTCATCACTGGTAGAAGCTACGGGTTTTTTGACCACACCCATGAAATAAAGAATGACTGGACAAAACCTGCCCACCTTTGCTCACATACTAAACCAGGCTACATATCAAGGTACCTAGAAGACGTACTTTTGTACCCACAATATTGATAAAGATATCCCAAGTGTATGCACCATATTTGAAGGACTGATCAT